>PVLD010034055.1:0-13042 GCA_004027595.1 Dinomys branickii | reverse complement strand
TAGAAATAACTAACCATGAAGAAGTGGCCATGATGGAGAAGACCATATAGTAAAGAACTGTGGATGGCTTCTAGGGACTAAACATGGCCTCCAACAAGATATTGAAGATTCAACCTTGTAGTCACAAGAATCTGAATTTTGCCAACAGCTTGAGGAAACTTGACAAAAAATCTTTCCCCAGTCAAGTTTCTGATGAGACCATAGTTCTGGCAGACATCTAGATTACAGTCTGCTGAGACCCTGAGGCAGAGGGCTCAGCCAAGAGTGCCTGAACTTCTGACCTACAGAAACTGTAAGATAACAAATTTTAAGGTGATTTTTTAAGCTACTAAGTTTGCGGTAACTCATTACTAAACAACAGAAAACTAATACCTGCATTAATCCCCGATGGGTACTACTTAGCTGGGGCCACAGTCTATACAGATACATTGCCTCATTCTAAGACAGAGACAGGTCAAAAAGAGGAGTGTCACACTTCTTTTGCTGATTGTGTCCTGAAATAGTGTTTTATTTTCTTGGTAAAGGGGATACCTAGATATAGATGAGCCCAGAGTTTTATAACACCATTGTTAAATTGTAATACACTAGGTTATTAATAAGGTTATTTGTTTAGGATTTTGTCATGATTGGTACTCAGTCATGGCAGACTAATAGAAATACATTTATATTTGGCCTTTAGAATGTGTTTTATGCTTTTAATTAAATGTTTATATGGGCCTGAATGACTTCATATTCCATTCATAAAATAGATGGCATTATATCTTAGGCTCAGGCAAAGCACCCAACTTAAGCAAAATGCTTTTTGAGACTTGGAAAACGTGTGTTTTGTTACTGTCTTTAGTTCTACTTTGTTCTAGGTTGTTTGTTATGAAGAAATGGCCTTGTGACATTTACCTTCAGGAAATGAATTAAGCATTCTGATGAAAAAAGCCTCTGGGGACATATAGGTTCATTAGAATAGAGAACTCAACAAGAGAGTAAAAACATTATCAATGAGATTTCTGAAAATCCTTTTCTGAAATGTATTAATGAGACCCTGAAAGCATTTGACCCAGGAAAATGGCATCATTTGAATAAGCCATCATCTATATAACTGAGTAATAAACACAAAGATAACATTATGTAATGCAATATCCAGTGGCAACCCCCTACTATTTTCTCTGTAATCTGGTATTTCCTTTATTGTTTTTGTGTTAACGAATGCAAAGACAACACTATGTAATAAAGCATCCAGTGATGGTTCCCTATTGTCTACTCTGTAATTTGTATATCCTTTATTGATTTTGTTATAACAAATATGAAGATAACTATGTTATACAGCATCCAGTGCCAATTCCCTACTATCTTCTCTATAACTTGGTATTTTATGTATTGTTTCTGTGTTATTCTGGGTTCTTTTGTCTTAAAAATAAAATTTAAAAAAATATTAAAAAAAGAAAATGGCGTCATTTTATCATTTTTACTTCTCAATTTATTTAAAGGCTTATATCTAGGCTAATATGTATCTACATACATTCTGAAAAATGCATATAAGTAGTTATAATACAAAATGAGCATGGTCTGTAACATAATTTGACATTCTTAGAAATAGATGCTATTAAGAAAAGGTGACATTTGCTGCACTTTAAATTTGGGGGAGGAAAAGTACTCTAAGTGCATACATTGAGAGAAAAGCTGTGAAAATGAAAACATCCTTCATCAGGTGCCTTCGTGGGATGTTGAAAAAACAAATCAAGTAGAGTACATGGAAGATTTTAAGCTTCACGGCAAATGTGTGTTTGGTACTCGTTTTCCATACAGTAAAATGTTTTATAAACTTAGTTTTGTCTTCTTGAAATCTCTTATCCTTTAACTACTACTTCTGTTTTGATTCTACTCCCTGCCCCTCCAGAATCACCTTCTCTCATCCAAATATCAGTGTATCTACCCTAGTTTCAAGCCACCCATCAGCATGTCTGCTTTTATCTGAACATGCTGCTTGGACTTAATTAGGAAACTGAAATAGACCAAAAGGATCCCAAGGCACCTCTGAGCCCTTGAATGAGGAAATAGCATTTTTATGTATCTCACACAGTTTGAGGTCAGAAAGACTGTCCCCTTTGACACCTACTGGAGATTTATGAGGTTTTCAGTTGGTATTTCCCTTGTCAATTTTCATCATATAACTTGCTACCTCGGGTAAAAGTACCTCTGTGAATCATGAGCCTTGTAAAGAGTCTCACCATGTCCCCATGTGAGGAAGACATGGAGAGATATAAAAAGCCCACCAAATTGTGCACACCAAGATGGGAAGTTCTGGCTATCAGAAAAACCATGGGCAGACAAATTTCCCTTATAGCAAAATCTATAGACAGACAAAGTTCCCTTATAGTAAATTTCTCTGTAATCACTAGAGTTCACAAGTGTGGGATATGTGTATTTATTCTATACTCATTGTGTGTTAAAAGTGCTCTTGGTTTTCTGCTGGTATCACTTGGTATAGCAAGTCTCCAGCCACTCCTGGTAGAATTAAGTGCTAAGTACAATGAGCATTTCTTTCCTCTGTATCAAAGGTAAAAGGAGGAGAAGTATCCATCAAGAAAGGGAAGAACAGACATTTGGAAGGGATAGCTTAAGTATATGGTCAGCCCCTGGAGTCATAAGCAAGGAGATGGATTCTTGATTGTCATTCCAAAAGTTTTCAAAAGTAAATAGATAAATGAGAAGGTACATTTGCCAGTTTTCCTTTGAGAGTCCAAAGCACATAAATGACAAAGGTAAATATGCGTTTTGTTTTGTTTTGTTTGTTTGTTTGTTTCTTTTAGGATACGTATATGGCACAAGCTGTTATGTAGATAGTTGTAGGTTTTGGGATACTATCCAGTAAAATCATAGATCTTGTTAGTTGATGTTGTCCCGTAAAGGCACTAAAACCTTGCTTTTAAAATACAGTAGTTTTCACTGTTGAGTCCATGTCACCTTGTCTGTAGATCAGTTTTGATTGTACTATTTTTTATGCTAATTTGTGTCTGTTTGTTAATATGTTTTGTGCTTTTATTTTTTAAAAAATAAAAAAATAAATAAAATAAAATACAGCAGTTTTTTTACGTGGATAAATTGCTCCTGTGATATGTATCCATATTTCAGTTAACTAGTGTCTGAGTTTGCAAGATTATAGTCTAAAAGCTAGTGGTTTCCTCCTAGGCAATTAGCATGAAATTGGGATGTATCATCAGTTACAACTACATAGAAAATGGTGTCGTAGTTATAGCACCTATTAAAGACATTATTTTCCATATCTGTGGGTAAAGGAATACAGCAGAAGATGTTTTCAACCCAGTTAACCTTTGAGGCCTTTGAAAATTGCCTTGTTGTTTTAATGTAAACATTAGAAAGCATTAGATTTGATATATCTATGTGTTAAAGAGATATGAATACTTGCATTCATTAACTCTTCTAATCACTGTAACGCTGGTTTCTCTCCTAAGCTTAAGTAGAGAATTTTTTTTATTTTGAAGAAAGAACAAAAACAAATTAACAAACACAAAGACATAAAACAACATAAAAAATAAAAATAAAGAATTTCAGGCAAGGTGATAGGAAATTAACAATGGTTGTTGTATTACATATTGTTATCTTCAATTTGGTTACTCAGATAAACAAATATAAGCATGTAAGATTTATCAAACAATTAAACATTAACTGTTCCTTTCAATAAAGCAATAGAAATTACTAGTACAATCATCTTAGCTATCTTCCGTGTGTGTGTGTGTGTGTGTGTGTGTATGTATATATGTATATTTTTCCCTTCTTTCTTTTCTCTTTTCCCTCCTCCTAGTCGTTCTTTCCTTTTGAGAAGTTTCTTTCCTTTTCATAGTATCTCTTGTACCTTTCAGATTTTATTTACTCTTTCAGATTCTTACCCTAGGGAGAGAATGCAATGTTTACATATGCGGATCTGGTTTATTTTGCTTATGAGTATGGTCTGTAGTTGCTTCCATTTACCTGTAAAAGTTTCAAGTTTATCTTTCTTTAGAACTGAGTAGTAATATTCCATTGTAGAAAAATACTACATCTTTTTTATCCACTCTTCAGTTGATGGGCATTTGGGTTGTTTCCATGATTTAGCTAGTACAGATTGTACTGCTATGAACATGGGTGCACCCATGTTCATAGCAGCACACACAAGATAGCTGAGGTAATTTTACTACTAATTTCTATTGGATTATTGAAAGGAACAGTTAATGTTTAATTGTTTGATCATTCATGCATACCTATATCTGGTAATCTGAGCAACTACTTTGAAGATAATAATAATACAACAACTATTGTTGATTTTTCATCATCTTGTCTTGAAATTCTGTATCATTTTTACAGTTTTGCTTTTTTGTCTTTGCTTTTGTTATTTTGTTTTTGTTCTCTTCTCTTTAAAATAAAATAAATTTTAAAAACATGGGTGCACATATACTGCTGTGGTATGATGTTTTTCGTTCCTCTGGAAAAATACCCAAAAGGGAAATAGCTAGGTTGAATGGGACCTCCAATCTTTGTTTACTGAGGAATCTCCACACTGATTTCCACAGTGGTTGCACCAGTCTACACTCCCACCAACAGTGGAGAGGGCTTCCCATTTTCCCTGCAGCCCCTCCAGCATTTGTTATTGGTTGATTTCTTGATGGTAGCCATTCTTTGTGGGGTGAGATGGAATCTCAGCGTTGTTTTAATTTGCATTTCTTGAATGACTAATGACATTGAATATTTTTCATGTATTTATTTATCATTTTTCTTTCTTTGTCTGAGAAGTGTATATTCATCTCAGATGCCCATTTTTGGATTAGGTCTTTGAATTTGGGGGTCTTTTTTTAATTCTTTATATATTTTAGATAGAAGTCCTTTGAGGGACAGTTGGCTAAATTTTTTTCCCAATTTGTGGGTTTTCTTTTTACTCTGTTGGTGTTTTCTTTTGATATGCAAAAGCTTTTCAATAAGATGAGATCACAGTTCTTGATTCTTTGAAGTATTTTTCCAGATTCTTTGAAGCAGTTTGGTTTTTGTTCATGAACTCCCTGCCCAACCCTGTCTTCAAGTTTTTTACCTACTTTCTCTTCTAGTAGATTTAGTGTTTCTGTTTTAATATTTAGGTCTAACCCATTTTGACTTTAGTTTGGTGCAGGGTGATAGATATGGGTCTAGTTTTAGTCTTCAGCATATGGCAAGCCAGTTTTTCCAGCACTATTTATTAAACAGGCTATCTTTCTTCCACTGAACAATGTTTGGCCTTATCTTCATCAAAGATAAGGTGGCTGAGTGTGTTTGTGATTGTGTCTACATCTTCTGATCTGTTCTGTTGATCCTCAGGTAGGTTTTTTTGCCAATCCCATGCTGATTTTATCACAGTAGCTTTGTAGTATAATTTCAAGTCAGGGATTGTAATGCCTCCTGCCTTGCCTTTGTTGCCCAGGATTGCTTTTGCTATTCTGAGTCTCTTCTGGATTCAGATGAATTTTAGGGATGTTTTCCTAGATCTGTGAGGCGTGCTAATGGTATTTTGACCAGGGTTGCGTTGAATCTGTATAACAGATTATGGCCATTTTCACAATGTTGGTTCTTTTAACTTAACTTCATACCTAGAGGAGAAGTCCTTCTGATATTTTAGGTTCTGTTCTTTTTTCAGGAGGTACTCATGTACCACCAAAATGTATGTCTTTATAGGGACAGCAGGCACAAATTCTTCTACAGACTTAAATTTGATCTGCTATTTATAGTCTTTGTTTCCTTTCCCAACAATATTTGCTCTGCTACTCACATGAAAGAGAGTCTGTGCTTTCATGGACTAATCCACAAAAGTGAAAAACACTTTAAAGCCTCCTGAGTTTATAAATTGATATGTGAATTGTATTCCTATATTTTGAGACAAATTATTGATTTTAAATAGAACCCAGTTGTAACTACATATACTTTCACCCTTGACAAGCTTGTGTTCTAATTTAGAGGTCAAAAAATATGCCATCACAAAGAAAGACTTTGATGGGCTTTGAAAAAAACAGTTAATGCTTAAAATTTTCTTTTTTCTTAACCAATTTTGCATGCTTGAATTTGGTAATCAGAATGACTGATCTGAAAACAGCAAAGTGCAGTATAAGAACCATTGTTGAACTCCTACCATCTTGTATGGTGAAGCTCTGCATCATTTCCAGTGGTTTTTTTAAATTACTTATTGTCTTTGATTGTTTGATCAATCTTACATTCTCATGTCTGGGGGACTGATCAACTTCATTGAAGATAACAGTATGTAATGTAGCAACCATTGTTAATTCCTATCATTTTGTTTTTAGTCATGTATGATTTTTTTGTTTTTGTTTTGTTTTGATTTTGTCTTTATTATTTTGTTAGTTTTTTTAATTTTTAAAAGAAAGAAGAACTATGCATTGCATTTCTACCTCATACTACACTCTTTCATGCCTTATCTTGATCCTTATTAGAGTTGAATGTCATTATATGTGTTTTGACAGATAAAAATCCTGATGTTTGTAATGTAAACGACTTCCCCAAAGACCTACAATGAGTATAGTGATGGAGATGAGTTTTTAAATCCAGATTTTTCTGAGTCCAAAATCTACCTTTTTACTGTACTAAACTGTTTTGCCTATGTCTAAATGCTTAAGTATATGAGTATTCATGTGTTTCCTGAAACAGCAGTTGGATTTTAGGAGCCAATTGTTAAGAGCTGGATCCTTGAACATTTGAGAATATTCTTTCTCATGATCCTCCCTGAGAGTGATTTTTTTTCCCACTCAATTTCACTTAAAACATTCACCAAGTGTCTACTATGGGTAAATTGTAGCACTGGAGGGTACTGTGCCTGTCAAATGTAACTTGTCTATGACATATACTATGATTTACTAAGAGAGTTTTACACTGAGGCTTACCTTTTGAAGCTGATCAATTCTGAAATAAAATCTATTCCTGAGCTTAGGGCTACACATGCAATCTTCAGTTTTGTAGGAAGCTACTTTATGTCAATAGACCTGAGGTATACTAAGTTTTTTCTCTAATGTCTTGGCTTTTCATGATTAAGTACCAAATTTCTACATCCTGTCCTTAGTTATTAGCAAGAAGATGGGAAGCTGTAGAAGTGATATGATTTGCTTGTACAGCATATTACTGCTGAGGATCAAACTCAAAGAATCCAGAGTCCTTTAAGCTCATTGTCTTTCCCAGGAGCCATGGCTGCTGTGTGTATTACACCTGCATTTAAATATTACATGAAAACCCATAAATGGTTTCACTCCAGTCGCTTATAGTAGCAAACTGTCTACCTTTTCTCTCACCTAAAATCAATCTTCACTTTCTAGGACAGAGGCAATGCATATAGTATAGTTGGTGGGTATAATGAATAGAAGTTAATCTAGGCTTTGTAATCAGACAGACAAGTTCAAAGTCATCCCTCTTTGGAACTATGTGTAATCTTGCAGAGGTGGGTTTCACCATTCTGAGTTTCAGTGCCTTATCTGTAATATGAGGTGGATAATTCTATTTACTACCTTGCAGTATTGTTATATTAGTATTCAAAGCACCTAGTCAGAAAAGTTGTGGGTATTAAATGTTAACCTGATGAGAACATTAATTTTTATCATATATGTGCATAGGTAGAAGGGCAAGAGGGGGATAGCTGACTCTGTATTTCTCTGTGCTTCATTTTGGTGTGTGTACAGTTACTGTGAGTTTATTTCAAACTGGATTTTCTCCTGATCCTTCCTTTTTGCAAGCAGTATTTGTAAGGCCCTTTTTGCAATTAAAGGACAGTCGCCTCCCCCTACCTCAGGACATTTTGCCAACCGTTTATTTTTTCCTGCAATTCAAGGTTAACTCTTCCCCAGATTGCAGCTGATACAAATTCTCTTCCCATATTGGTTGCTGCTGCCTTCTCCACAGCAACTTTCAATAGGGAACTGCACACATTGATTAGGGTATAATTTCAGAGCCAACTAAAAGGTGGCTCAAAGACTATTACAGGACCAGTGGGAATCCTATGCATCATTAGTGGGAAAATAAACGTCTCTTGTCACCTACAAATCTATAAGTGTTTGCTGCCACTCCCTAGATACACCTCCAATGTCACATTCTTCTTCCACTTATTTCTCTTCCACTCCTCTTCCTTCTCCTCCCCAGTCTCCTCACGCCCTTAGTGTAATTGTGTTTTTCTAGGTGTCCCTCTGTGTAGGCTCTCAAGAGTTGAGCAGCACAAAATCCAGATGGTAACAGTCACCCTTGCTCTAATCCTTGGCCAGTGGGTGTTAGTGTTTGATTGCTGTAGTTAGTGGGCATTTAGAAGTTAAGCAGCCTTAATCCCTTAAACATAGCCCGGGCTAAAGAAGAGGGAGGGGTATAATTTTACCAGGTATTTACTTGCTGGGAGAAGTAGGAAGAAGATGCATTTGTGGAGGGTGTTTCAAACAGGGAAATAAATAAAGATCCGAAGCTGTGAAAAGGGTAACAGTAGGTTGCAGGGAAAAGCATCTGAGCAAGCTGTGCAAAGTGGCCTCTGGGATGGGGAGGCAACAGAACTCAAGATTTTTCAGAAAGACCCTTATGGGTTTTGTGCAATAAGAACAAGGCCAGGTTAATTTTTTTATTACTAGGAGCTATCAAGGTCAGAAGAGAATTTTCCTTTGGGTGCAGCATGGTACACCTTCATTAATCAAGAGGATGCCTGCCAAAGGCACACGTGATTATGTCATATTTCTTTAGTATCAGTGATGGCAGAGTTGCATTGTAGGATGGCACAAAAGTCGAAATCAGGCTTTGAAATATGGAGTGCTATGTATGTGAGACACATAAAACATAAAATGTGGAGATACAATGAAAAAAAGTCAAGCAGTCAGAGTTAGCTAGCCATGTAGTAACCATGTGTGTGTGTTACTTCCCTTATTTCCTTCAGTCAAAATGTTTTCACTTCAAAGAAAAAGAGAAACCAATCACACCGCCTACCTGGTTTACTCTTTGGGGTTGTCTCCAGAGACAAATGAGACTCTTCCAGATATTAATGGCTTAAATTGCTGTGTAAATTGAATCATTATTATTACCTTAATTACTTTAGCATTTAATACTAAAAATGAAAGCAAATCTGAACCAAGCTGTGGTTCACACCACTAATCTCCCACCACCAATCTCCCTTTTTCTGTCAACCGACTTGGAATAGAGTATAACTTCCAATAAGATCCATGATTTCAACCTCGCTTTTTTCTTCCTCTGAGGGAATAACTGCTTATTCATATCCTGTGAAACACCAAGAGTGATTTTTAGCTCTGCCATTAATTTTGCCATTAGGGAAGTTATTTAATTTTAAACAATTTAAAACTCAGTTTCTCCATCTATAAAATGAGAATTATAATGACATCTATCTTTTAGGGTTGTTGTTAGGATCAAAAAAGATGAGCCATGTAGCATTATTGGAATAGTCCTTGCCACATAGTGAGGACTCACCAACAGCATAATATTTTTTGTTTGTTTGTTTGTTTGTTTGTTTGTTTTTTGCAGTACTGGGGATCGAACTCAGGACCCTGCGATTGCTAGGCAAGCGCTTATTCCACTGAGCTATATCCCCAGCCCACATAATGTTATTATTACTCCAAGAAGCCTATCCCTGGCAGCCTCCTTTAACCAGTTGGCACAACTTTCCAGCTTTGTTATATGGCTAGTAATTTTTCTGGAACCAAGGCCCCAAACAGTTTTTTCTTTGACATCAGGTGAGTCTCTACTGCAATCGCTAAAACCTCCAGGTTTGGTGAGTCATCAACTACAGTATTTCTGATTTCATGTGAGGCAATTTTGCACATCCAAGGACAGTCTTCTTCTAAAAGGCATTAGGTCTATGAACTTCTTTTGATGTTGAGTGGATTTCACTTTGATCTATCATCACCAACCCAATCCCATCCTTGAGTTACTCTTACCTGACAACCTGCCCTGATCTCACAGGGCAGAGTAAACAAATATCTCTCCCTCTTTCTCTCCCTCTCCCTCTCCCTCTCTTTTCCTCCCTTCCTCCCTCCCTTTCATCCATTTCAGCCACTCACACTTGAAATGGAGAACTGGTGAATTTCGTCTTCTCTAGACCACCATTACTTTAAGAAGCAAGCAGAATCAACTGGTCCAGCATTAATTTCTGTCTAACTTCTTCATGATTCTTGACTGTGCTACTTCATAAGGCTAAGAAAATATAAAAGCCATACTCACACTTCCTCTGTAAACTAACTACTTTAACCCCAGAAAACTTGTTAGTGAACATATTCTTTGCAAGGCTTGAGATGGCTGTCTGTATGGGGCCAAACTGACAGTGAGGCATCTTCCCACCTCAGGAGTAACATTGACTCCAAAAATACATGTAGTTAGTTGCTATGGTCTCACCACCTGTATATTCTCAAACGTATTTAAAGTCATAATTCAAAAGGCCATGGCACAGGAAGTATAAAAATTGAGTCTTCACTGTTTTATAACTTAAGTGAGTTATAGCCAAATGATCTACATATTTGCAAGGTTCCTTTTTGATCTTAAGTTGTACATAACTCTAAAGCAGAGATCCCCAAGCCTTGGGAAAGGAGAAGTACTGACATGTGACCTGTTAGGAACTGGGGGCAAGCAAGGAGCAAGCTTCATCTATATTTATAGCCACTTCTCATTGTTGATATTACCACCTGAGTGCTGCCTCTGGCAGACCAGCAGTGGCATTAGACTCTCATAGGGATGTGAACTGCACATGCAAGGGATCTAGGCTGCATATGCTTTAAGAGAATCTAATGCCTGACAGTCTGAGTTGGGGTTGAAGCTCTGATGCTAACCCTAGGGTGCTGATGCAAATACACATTAACATTAGCAAAGAGATTTGACTGCACTGAGATCATAATAAATCATTTGCTTGTAGACTCATATCGAAGCCCTAGTAGTGAGTGGCAAGTGACAGGCTACATCATGTGGCAGGATTTATGGTGGCAAGTGAGTTGATATACTTCAATTGTACAACTGCATCTGGTGACAGGCTTTAAGTCAGAATCTCACACATTTCCATCTGCATGTGGCCCACTCATTATTTTATTTACTTGATTCTACATTATAGTGAATTTTATAGTTATTTCATTACCTATTACAATGTAATAATAGTGGAAATAAAGTGCACAATAAATGTAATGCACTTGAATCATCCCAAACCCCCCACCTTGTCTGTGGAAAAATTGTCTTCCATGAAACCTATCCTCGGTACCCAAAAGGTTGGGTGTCACTGCTCTAAAGGTTCAATTCTCCATATTTATAATCTCATAGACATGGCCCAACATATTTACATAGATTACAAATATATGTAGTAGTTAGGATTAGGACATTTTAGGCACTCACCAAAGTACCGCGATGTGTTTCCTGCCTATTTGTGAAATCATTTACAGTACAAAGTTTCCTCCAAGAAATTCAACTCAAGCAATTGGAAATATGCAGACATTTCCAATCTGTGGCTTGTCCTACTGGGTAAAATAGTGGCTCCTAAGAAAAATAAAGAGACTGAAATTATTCCCAAAATAGAGCTAACACACAAGTCACATCATGATGAAAGTCATCATGTATATATTTGGTATTGAGTGGGGATGGTCAACAGAGTCAAACAGAATCAGGATTCAAACCATAACTCTGCTAGCTCACTATGATTTAGATCTAGTCATTTAACCTCTTTATGCTCCAACTTCCCTACTCCCCTTACAAGATTCTTCCTATGGGCACCAGATGAAATAATATATACAAACCAAAGGTAATAGTGGCACATATTAGCCAATAGTAACTCTCTTCTTTTGGAGCGGATGGTTGAAGAGAAACTTCTATAGGAAACTCCTGCTCTGCTTCTTCTAATGAGGTCCTTCCCTAGAGTCTGAATAGGAATCACTGGTCTCATAGCACATGGTTAAAATGAAGAGGACATATGGCTTCCTGGTGCAATCTCAGGTTTAGAAGCAGTGAGTCAAGTGTCCTAGTGAAAAGAAATATCTGTAGAATGTTAGATCTTTCATCTCTGGTAGTTGATGGTCAAGGAAGAAGGGTAGGGAAGATGTTAATTAGAAGGAGATAGGGCTCTGTCATTCCCTGGGTGTCTGTGGCCCTACATAAGCTCATTAGTGTCCTGACCTCTGTAATCCTGATTAAGTTGGGGATCAGGGTTCAAAATACCATGGTATTTTTCCCGTTGGAATTGTGTGTGCCCACAGAACTTCCTTTTTCAGTCAGCACACAAGAGTTACCCTAGCAGTAGGCATCTCCCACTGAGCTTCCACTTACATGGTTCTTTCACTGCTTTTCATGATTCTACACTTTGGTCTTCTCCAAGGCTAAAAAACCAATATATCTTCCCCTAATGGCAGCCTTTACTCCTGCCTGTATTTGCAACGGAGTAAATCCTTATAACACTCTATAAGGAGTCTTCCATAAATCATTTTTCCAACAAAATACCAATGCTCTGACCCAACTCTTTCTCTTGATGCCAGTCTTGGAGTCCAGACATCATCCTGCTTATCTCCACCCATCCCTTTCTATCCTATTCCTTGGAGCCCCAGAACTCTTCACACATCCCAGGGAGCACTGCCAACACAGCACAAACTCAGTAGATACGGTCACAGGGAAGCTTCACTCACCTAAGGTCAATGAGTAGTCCCAATCCCACTGAAATAAGGAGGTCTAAAGCCCAGTCCTGGTTCTGACACAAACTTGCTGTTTGACTTGGTTAATTCCAGATCCTCTTCAGGCCTCGTTTTCATCTCTAACAGGATGGGGCTGGCTAAGATTACTCGTTGCTCTGGTCAAGGTTAGCACAAAAACTTAAAAGGCAATTTTGTGGCAAGAGCACAAACTTTGAACTATATAAACCAGAGCTCTTATTCGGTGGTGAAGTGGCTTGGTCAAGGTTGCATGGCCAGTATGCAGCAAAACCATTCAAACATGTGTGTAGATCTTGGAGGGCTTAGTTGAACTCTTCCCCATTCCTGGCTGCTACTAGTCTGAGCCAAATGCCAAGAGCCAGTTTACCACTTTC
>PVLD010034054.1:0-13045 GCA_004027595.1 Dinomys branickii | reverse complement strand
TGCCACCTGCTGAGGTGGCACTGTTCGGGTGGACCTCCCAGAGCCTAGCAGACACCTCAGGAGGTGGGTCGGAGTGGGGGAGTGACGACCTTTAGGAATCGGGAGCACGCTCCATCTGCCCCCAGGTCTATGAACTAGGACAGTTCCGTGATGGAAAGTGGACACTGGCTAGCTCCCTGCAGACCATCTTCCTGAGAGCCGGGGAGAAGTAACTTCAGGTGCTTGGTGCCAAGGGAACGAAGGACGGTCGGTCCAGCTCCTCAGGGCGCGAGACCCCACTCCCCAGCCTCCTCTCTTGAAGTGGCATTTGATGGCCCAGAGGCAGTTAGCGCTCTGGAACTCCCAGCTAATGGTCTTTCCTATTTGTGTAATCTTTAATGCCCTCTGGTGTCTGTTGACAGAAATTGGGTCAGTTTGCCTTCTTGAAAAGACAAAGCAACATTTGTTTCCAGAAATAACTGTGGTGATAACTGAAAGCCTAGTGAATGACTTGATTGTATTCTGAGTGTCAGAATATAGTCCTGTCCTTTGAGAAAAGGAAATAAACTTTCAGAGCAAAAACCTCGTCTAGAGCATTCAGTCCCAATCCAATTAGGGAAGCACTTTTTAATCCAGATTATTTCTCATTCTAGACCAGACCAAGGGAAATCCTAGGGGATGAAAATAATAATCTGGCTTAGGAAAAATTTAGTACAAGAATTTTCTATTATTTCAGGGGAGGAAAAGTTCCAAATGAGACAAATCCTTGGAAAGAACACTGGATTTTCACCAAGTCTCAGTTCCAATCTATACAAAGGTATGGGCTTGTATAATCTTACTCACAGTTTCACACTCAGAAACAATGTTAAATGGGAGAGTGCTGCATATTTATTATTGCTTGTCTTCAAATGTACTAGCCACCACCATAAAAATTAGCTTTGCGCAACGTGACTTAGGAATTGTTCAGCAGAATTGGGAGGGAAGTGAAAGGGAGTCGTTAACTGCACTGAGGTGCTAACGGTGACGTTTGATCCTGACGACAGGTCTCTCACCCTTTATTCTCTTTCTCTATCTGCAAAATAAGGATGAGAACCCTCAGAGAGCATTTTGACGTAGGAATTAAAAGTGATAATGTAACTTCTGTGCATTTATCTTAGAGAAAGGAAGACATATTTACACAAAAGCACGTACCTGAATATTTGTAGCAGTTTATTTCTAATTGCCTCATACTTGAAACCGGGAGGCCCTTACTATGTGAATGGTTGAACACACTGTGGTATGTGGCACATCCTTGCCGTGGAGTACTACTTAGTAGCAAAGAGAAGTGAAACTATTGGTAACGACACCTGGAGAAATCTCCAGAGAATTATGTTTAGCGGAAAAAGCAATTACCAAAATTTATTTAGTTTATGGCTCCTTTTATTAACATTCTTGAAAGTGATAAAATTACAGAAATAACAGGTGAATGTAGGCTGCCGATAGATGAACAACATGAGGGATCTAGTGGTAGTGGAAAGTGTCTGCATCTTTGTCTTTTTCAATATCAATATCGTGGACGGGCGTGGTGGCGCATGCCTGTAATCCCAGCACTCGGGAGGCTGAGACTGGAGGATCGTTGTGAGTTCGAGACCAGCCTGGGCTACAAAGTGAGCTCAAGGCCAGCCTGAACTGCAAAGCGAGACCCAGTCTCAAAAAAGACCAAAAAAAAAAAATCAATATTGTGGTGATATTGTTTAGATTTGTAAGAGTTACCACTGGGAGAAGCTAGGTAAATTGTATTTTTTTGCAAGTACATGTGAATCTAGAGGGCCGGGGATATGGCTCAGCAGCACAAGCGCCTGCCTGGCAAGTGCAAGATCCTGAGTTCGATTCCCGATATCCCCCCCGCCAAAAAGAACAAAGAAGAATGAGTCTATAATTACATTGAAATAAAAGGTTAGGTAGTAAAATCCTAATGGTAGATGTAAAATGTGTCCAGGACAATAACATTGAATTCACTTTCTCTTTCTAGGCTGCAATTTCCTTAACTATAGTAACTATAGCTAGTATTCCTAAATACATAGTATATGCTAGGCACTATGTTGTCTAATCTACATAACAACAGTTTAAGATATGTATAGTGTCTCTGATTTTGCCAATAAAAAAAGCAAAATTCAGAATTGAAATATTTTTTCTTGGGTTACATAGCCATGCAGGATAGACTGTATAACAGCCTCTCCCCCAATTGTAATGGTTTAAAAAGCACAAAAGTTTCTTTCTTTTTTAGTATTAGGAATTTACCCCACATCCCTAGCCTTCTCCCCAGCCCCAGATGGGGTCTTGCTAAGTTTCTGAATTGCCCAAGCGTGGCTCAAACTTTCAGGGATAATGGGATGGTGCCGTTGTGCCTGCCCGAATATTTACTTCTTTTTTTTTGTTTTGAGACAGGGTCTCACTAGGTAGTTGAGGCTGGCCTTGAACTCACTATGTAGCCCAGGCTGGCGTCAAACTTGCAGCAATTCTCTTGCCTCAGCCTCCTGAGTGCTGGGATTATAGGCATATTCCATCATAGCCAGCAAAAGTTTACTTCTTGATCACGCTCTGTAGCTCATGATTGGCTGGCAATGTTCTGTGCTATATTCTTTCAGGGAATCTCCCTAAGGGCAGGTTCTATTTTATTTGTATTGGGACTCGAACTCAGGACCTTGCACTTGCCAGGCAGTCTATCTTCTTTAGCTTCCTTGATTGCTGAGGCAGACAAAAAAATGTAACCTGGTGGATTGTGCCCTGGTGTTTTAAATTTCTGGGCACAAGTGAGTCGTTACTTTTGCTCATATTTCCTTGGTTAAAACAAGCTATATGACAACTGATGTAAACTAAGAGGGCAAGAGGGGGAACAAATATTTTGGTGAAATGAATTAACAAAGTTACAAGTCAAGTTACAATACATATTCTTTATTTTATATCGCTGGCTTCACAGAGATTCATAATGTGAAAATATATAGAAAGATTTAACATGGGATCTGATTTACAATTAGTATCCCATGAGTGTTCAAATTGAATCTTAAATATCGGTAGAAGTAGAAATGGGTCAAATTTGCCTTTGAAATATAGTGCTTGACATGCTCATGACTTTGTTTTTTTTAATTTTAAAGATTAAAGAATATAAACTCGAACAACACAAACAATAAGGAAATACACAAATTATGGAGAAGATAGTAGGGGGTTGACAATGAATACTGGTTTACATAATGTCATCTTCATATTTGTTACTCAGTTATCTCAAAAACAATGAAGGAAACACAATTATACAGAAGATATTAAGGGATTAACGCTGGCTGTTGTATCACATAATGTTATCTTCACATTTCTTACTCAGTTATAAATCAGTATAACGCATAAACAAAAAAGGAAACACAGAATTATAGAGCAGATATTGGGGAATTAAAAATGGATGCTGTGTTACAAAATGATGTCTTCACTTTTGTTACTCAGTTATACAAATGATGGCACATTCAATTAATCATACAGTTTTCTCATCTCCATTGTTCTCCCACCCAATCAGTCATCTTCCCTCTGACAGTAACTGTACTTTTTGGTTTATTTACTCCCTCAGGCTCTCACATTAGGGAGGCACGTGGCTGCTTCAAATTATGCTGTGACAAACATGGATGCACTCAAATTACTATGGCACTAGGTGGAAAAGCACCCGTCCTCAAAGATGGTACATAGGCAGGGAACCAAATACAGTGTGGTCATATCTGACTGATAAGCCCTTGAGGCCCTTGGGGTCCAGTCCAGTCTGTAGGTTCACCCTGCAGACTGCTGGCCCCCACCTCAATGAGGCACTCCTGGGGGCCCAGTCAAGTTCTCGGGGTCACCCCTGAGCACTGCCGGGCTCTGCCTCAGGCACTGCTGGGGACCCAATCCAGTCCCCGGGGTTGCCCCTGCAGACTGCTGGGTTCTACCCAACAAGGCACTCCTGGGGGCCTGGTCGAGTCCTTGGTGTCACCCCGGAGGACTGCTGGGCTCCACCCCAGCGAGGTGCTCCTGGGGACCCAAACCAGTCTGCAGAGTTGAACCTGTAGACGACTGGGTTCCACCCCAACAAGACCCTCCTGGAGGCCCAGTCAAGTCCTTGTGGTTGCCCCCGAGCTCCTGCCCAGTGAGGCACTCCTGGGTACCTGGTCAAGTCCTCAGGGTCACTCCTTAGCACTGCTGGGCTCCACCCCAGTGAGGTGCTCCCTGGGACCCAATCTAGTCCGTGGGGTTGCCCCCACAGACTGCTGGGTTCCACCCTGACGAGGTGCTCCCTGGGGCCCAGTCAAGTCCTCTGGGTCGCCCCTGAGGACCACCGGGCTCCACCCTACCCATATGTGTCACTCTTGTGGGGCCAGTTAAGTCCATGGGGTCACCCCCACAGGCCTCCAGGCTCTGACCCAATGAGGTGCTCCCAGGGGCCCGGTCTAATCGATCTCCAGTGCTGCCGCTCCCCATCTCTTCCAGCTGGGCATTGGGCGCACTTACGATGCTGGGCACAAGTGGCATGAGGTCTCCCCCACCCATGCTCACTGAGGCAGTCCAGGGTGTGTGTGAAGTTTAGTTATTAGTTTTAGGAGAGAACTGGAGGATTTTTTTCGGGTCTTCTGTGTAGAGTATGTTGTTATCTCTTGGACTCTAGGACTGCTGCTTTTTGTGTAATTTGTTGCTATGGGTTCATATAAGGTTCATATATGTAAGCAGTATGAAGTCCCTCTTGGTGCTCATATTAGTAGTTTAGAGTGAGTCCTGAAGCCCATGGACTCATCCCATTTCTGTCAGGGACACTTGCTGAGCACACGGGTCAGTAAGACTCAAGGTGCTCAGAGAGGGAGTTCAGGGTGGGAGCTGAAGCCTGGTAACCTAGCTCGTGCTTCCTGCTTGGTGTTGGAGTGAGAAGGGTGTGGGGCTGTGTGGTCCACCTCCATCTGCAGCTCTCTCTTACTGTTGAGCTCCAGTTCCTGTTTGTTCTTTGGCTGGATCCCTGGGAATTGCTGTGGCCCTGGGGTCGCTGCTGCTGCTCTCTGCTGCTCTCTGCTGGTAGTTGCTCACACAGTGGAGAGGTAGGAGGCTGCAGCCTCGGGGCAGGCATAGAGCTGGGTGTGGTGGGCTGTGTACTGTTTGTTTTGACTCTGCCTTGCCTCAGGGCGCTAATTAGGTTGCTGTAGAGTGGGCATGCTGCTTTAATGGCTGTTGTAACTTTTCACCCTCGCACTGGGTTTGACAACACCTCCCATCTGCTGCTGCTACCTATTTTCCAGGCTGTGCCTTCTCCACTCTGGCTTTGGCCCAGCTCTCGGAACTCCACTCTCCCCTGGCCGAGTCAGGAGGCTCCCGTGAGCACAGGGCTCCGAAGCTGAAGCTATGAGTGCTGGAATGAGGGAGCGGGCTGAGGGTGTGTATGGAGTGGTGGCTCCCTCCTTCTCTGCTTCCTCTTCCTCTAACTGCACCATGGTGGCCCTACCCAGTTTTTCCTCCAGGAGAGGTCTTGTTTGCTCTTTCTGAGGGCTTCAATTCTCATTTCAGATCCTTCCTGGGTCCAGGGGGCCTACTTCTCTCCCTCTTGTCTCTCTCGTGTTGCTATATTCCAGTGTCTGGGTGGCTCTCCTCCGTGAGGATCTTTCTCTGCTGCTTATCCGGTCGCCATCTTCCCAGAAGTCTCATGACTTTAAACTAAAGGAAACTTAGAAGGTTTCAAAAGCAAAATGGAGACCTACAGGCCCAGGGAAAGTGTCCAGTTGCTTTGTTGTTGTTATTTGTTTTTTGCTATGATTCAGTGAAGAAAGGACAACCAGGCAGAGATGTTAGTGCTTGGAAAGGACATGATCTAATCGTACCTGGCCACTTTTTCAGTACAAGCATCTCTTGGCCTTCTCTGGGCTCTGTACCAGGAAGCCATCTCACAGTTGCTAAAGCCTCATGACTGTACCCCTTACTCCAACATCTATCTCCAGTGAAGATCCTGTGCCCCATTGATTTTCTTAGGAACTTGCTCACTGTCAGTCATTGGCTGATTTTAGTGCTCGGGCTAACCTTTAGAGAGTATTTATTCAATCTCCAGAGAAGAGTTGAGGCCCAGACATGGCAGAAAATCAGTGACTGGTGAGCAGAACCAAAACCAGAACCCACCTGTCTTAGTCACTTGCCTTGTTACTAGGACAAAATATCCAACACCCACAACTTCGGGAAGGAGAAGTTTGTTTTGGTTCACATTGCAGTCCAGTGTCAGCTTGCTCCAAGACAGGCAAGCACAGCAGCAGGGTGTGGCTGAGGAGAGTTGCTCAGAGCCTTGTGGACAGTAAACAGAGTCAAAGAAGGGGCTGGGAAGAGAGAGATACTTGTCCAGGTCATACCCTTGGTGACCTACGTCCATCTCCTCCTCATGGAATGTCACCCGTAACCCCCATAATCCCGTCACCTTGCGCACACATGAGGCTTTGGGGCCATTCTATTTTTTTTTTTTTTTTTTTTTTGCGGTACTGGGGATCGAACTCAGGACCCTGCGCTTGCTAGGCAAGCACTTATTCCACTGAGCTTTATCCCCAGCCCTGGGGCCATTCTAGATCTGACCTGCATCACCCCTCTTTTTACTTGGGCCTTCCCACTGCTGCTTGTGCTGACCTGCTGCACTGACTCTCAGCTTAGTGCGCTTCATTGGCCAAGTGTCGCTCTTACTTTTTCTCTCACAGCACTAAGTGTGCGCAGAAGAGACATTAAAGCAGCCACAAAAGGAACTGAAAGAAAAAGACACATAAGGGCACCAAAGAGTAGCCACAAATGCTCCTGGAGTCTTGCTCTTATGGAAATAGTATTTTCCTGTTTATAAGAACAAACCTGGGCTGGGGATATAGAGCATAAGTGCTTGCCTGGCAAGCCTGAGGTCATGAGTTCGATCCCTGGTAACAACAACAAAAAAAAGGACAAACTTTCCTTCTATTTTTATATATGGACTTCATGTGAGTATGTTTATTCATTCACCAAAAAGTTATTGATTATGTGATTTATAATGAGTAGTTTCTTGTAATCAAGGAAATACAGTGTTATTTAGTTTATACTTGATGTAGAATGTGTGCATTTTCGGGCTGGGGATATAGCTCAGTGGAATAAGCGCTTGCCTAGCAAGCGCAGGGTCCTGAGTTCGATCCCCAGTACCGCAAAAAAAAAAAAAAAAAAGAATGTGTGCATTTTCAATGTAAATATTCTTTCATAATGGAAATACATTTTAGCTGCCAGGATATATATATATATATGTTGGTCTATTATCCGTTTCTGTCGAGGGTGAACAGGTCTCAAAAACGAGGTACCCATGGATGAATAAAAAAGTGAGAAGAAAAAGAAATACAAGAGAGACAACGTTCTAGGATCAGGGGGCTTACAGTTACCTTGTCTGTAGCCCCAAATCACCTTTTCAGGAACCTTTTATTGAGATAAAACAAAAGAGGCAACTGGGCTAATGAGTGAATATCAATCGTTTTAGCAAGAACAATACAACTCAATTACCATAGGCCTGAGACTTGACTAGATAGCCATCCTGCCACCATTCCTTTCTGCATATCACAGCAAAGCATTTAGTGTTGGCGCCAGGGCTTAGGAAGCTTTTGAGAGACTTCTTCCAGAACACAACAACCGAGGCTAGGTTATGCCTCAGGCAATACATTGAAATATTACCTAAAGAATGTCCTTCTCTCTCTCTCTCTATATATATATTTTTCCACATATATATAGTTGGTATCTCTTTCTAGATATTCTCTAATACTATACTCTTTTTAAAGTATTCTGTGATATATACTAATTCTGACCTATTGCCAAAGATTGTTTTTTAAGAATATAGTTTAAGAGTTCAAGAATATATTATTCAATTTTTCTAACTTCTCACAATTACTGTGTATTTTTAATTCCTTAGATCACTGACAGACATTCAGGATCTGTCTAGTATCTCCTATGAACCGGACGGCTCTTTTAAGGAAACCTCATGCAAAATACCCAAAGTAAGCCACACACCTACTTGTGTCACATCTCCACTTGGCCTAGGTAATCATGCACAGAGAAGAGAAGTATTTTTGGAGAGTTGCTCACAACTCCTGCTGTCTGGCTCTCAGAAGCCAGGCCAGAGATCACATCTGCTGAATTTTCTACCAGAGCAAATGGTTTTCCTTAGGACCAAAGTTGAAGGGAACAACCTTCTGGGAGTCCATATGGAGCTGGTGGTGGTGGTGGTGGTGATGCAGTAGCTATTAGGAGCTTTTGGCTAGGACTGCAGTGGTAGAGATGTGCACATGCAGAGTCTACTCTGTATTCTAAGCACTACTGAATTTAGTGCAAAAACAGTATATTGTCTGGCTTACATCTTAAATCAATACTCTGTTCTTAAACATACACAGTTCTTGAGCCCTGCATTAAGTATCTGATTCATCAACCCATGTCACCCAGAGGCAGAATACACCTAAAGGTGTCTTTTGTTTAATATTAAAATAGAACTTCATGCTAGGAAGGCAATTTAAGGGGACCTAAATTGAGGCCCAGCAATCACTGATGCTATATTTGGTTCCAGTGGAATTGCTATTTTCTTCTTGGTTATAAAAGAAAATCACACTCATCATAGAAAACTTCAAAGCTAAAGAAAAGCTAAAAGAGGAAAATTATCATTTAACCTAATCATAATTTTTTAATGTCATGTACCTATTTTGGTGTTTGTCCTTTTTCCATAGCTTTGGAACCATGTAAGGTTTTAGCATCAGTGATACCGTGTTACATATCAGACTTGGACTGCTCTTTTCACTTGATGATATACAGTCAGCTTTCTTTTTTTGTTTGTTTGTTTTGTCTTTTTGAGACAGGGTCTCACTATGCCGTGCAGGCTGGCCTTGAGCTCACTTTGTAGTCTAGGCTGGTCTCGAATTCACAAGGATCCTCATGCCTCAGCCTCCCAAATGCTGGGATTACAGGTATGTGCCACCACACCTGGCTACAGTCAGTCTTCTTATTTTCAGGTTGCACACCCAATCTGATTCAGCCAGTGACCAATCAAAAATATTTGAACACTGAGCGTGGTGGTGTGTGACCAGCCTAGGCTACAAAATGAGTTTAAGGCCAGCCTGAACTGCATAGGAAGACCCTGTCTCAAAAAGACAAAAAAAAAAAAAAAATACTGAAAATGTGTAGCCTTTTTTCTTGTCCTTATTACTTAAGCAATGCAGTATAACAATGACTTACATAGAATTTACATTGTATTAGGTATTATAAGTAATCTAATAAGTATTATAAGTATTTATGAGGGTATACATGAGTTGTATGTAAACACTGTAGCATTTTATATGTGGGACTTGGGTATCCACAAAGGGGAATGGGTCCTGGAACTGCAGATACCTAGGGATGACTATATTTTGAGGATTCTTCCTTATCATTAAAAGTTACTCATTAATATATGTAGTAGCTACACAACAATCTATTCTATAAATGTTGCTTAACCATTCCCTTATGTTACAGATTTTTATCATTTTCCAATTTTTGCTCTTTGTACATAAATGTACATAAATCTTAGTTGCATCTTTGATCCTCTTCTCAGGGTACATTTTTTCTTTTGAGACAGTCTCACTCTGTAGGCTGGACTGATCTCAAATTCACAATCTTCCTTCCTTAGCCCCCCAAGCACCAGGAGTACACATGTGCACACCATGTTTGGCAGGGCCGATTCTTAGAGGACAGTTTTTTGATCAGATGGTCTGAGAGTATTAACAACTACTGTGGCATACTGCTTCTGTTATATTAACTTCAGCGTCATTAGACTTTGGTACAACTCCTGGAATTTCCCTTAGGGGAACAGGATTTTATGAGTTAAGTTGAAAGGTTGTGGTTGTATTATAATTGAGCAGTAGGGGTTAAGATCCAAAGTGTGGTCACTCCCATGTCCCTTGGGCTGATGATAGATAAAGGCCTTCCACTTCGTATTTTTATTTAATTTGGCTATACAGAGCCCTGGTACCCTAACAGTCCTGGCCTAGGTTGGGCCCCACTCTCTTAGTAAGAATTTATATTTTCCCTACTTCAAGGGCACAGACCAAGCAGTAGTGGGGTATGAGGGATGAAAGGGTGAAGCAAAGGCCATTCACCTATTAAGAAGTCTCGAGTAGGACTGCTATGTTAGAACTTCCTTCCTGACAAGTTCATGACAAGAGCTTAGAAAAATCTATTTTAGGTTGTGGAAGGTATTAAGTTGTTTTTTCATTTATCTTCTTTAGGCCAACTCACAGCATCAAATTGAGGAGTCACTCCCACCACCACCTCAGGAGCTGTTCAGTGAAGTCAGTAGTGGCTGTTATGTACAATACAAAATGCACTCCTGTCCCCTTTGGCTGTGGTCACCAACTACCTTAGAGTGGTTGTTGTTGAAATTTGGTTTGGTTTTCCGTGTGGAATCCAGGGCTTTGTGCTTCCTGTGTAAGTGCTCCACCACTGAGCTATATCCCCAACCCCACCACCCAGTTTCTTTGTGTCTGAAGTGTGAGCACCGGTACAGGAAGCCCTATAAAGGTCTGGTTGATTGTACAGAATTTAGGAAGGAGCAGTTTTCCAATAAAATGGGCCACTGCCTGGCTGGTATAATTGACCCTTGTCTGCCATCATAAAGGGCTTATAGTAATGAAGTTGAAATAACAACATTCAAGCAATCATTAGAAATTTCTTTTACTGAAGGAATTCTTGCCTCCTTTTCAAATCAAACCAGCCATTCTTGGAGGGCTAAGGTCTGGTTGCTCAGACCAAGAACTTGTGCTTTCAATTTTATCCATAGTAGGAGGTATAAGAAGTACTGGACGCCTGTAATCCCAGCACTTGGGAGCTTTAGGCAGGAGGATGGCTGCGAGTTCAAGGCCAACCTGGGCTACATAGTAAGTTCAAGGCCAGATTGAACTATACAGTGAGACCCTGTCTTAGAAAAAAAAAGTATTGCAATTGTCTATAAATGCCTCTGCTCAGATCAGGGATTCCAGTGGCACCAAACCTAATGAGGCCAGGCGCGGTGGCGCATGCCTGTAATCACAGCACTTGGGAGGCTGAGGCAGGGGGATTGTTGGGAGTTTGAGGCCTGAACTGCAGAGCGAGGCCCTGTTTCAAAAAGCCAAAACAAGACAAAATAAAACAAAACAACAACAAACCTAATGAGACCAGAACTTTCCATATCAGGCAGACTGAATAGTACCAACTTGTTTTTAGTTGCAGTGGGGCCAATGCTGAAAGTAATGTTGTATGGTTCTAGAGACATATAGGGTTAGGTGATCTGCTTATACAGCAGTGGCCCTCCAGCCCCTTGCCCTTAGAGGACACTTCTCACTGAAACTGTGATGGTCTAGTTCCTGGTATGGGGCCTTCTGAGAGTGTCTAGTAAGTTCCTTATCATAGCCTGATGAACTTTGTGAAGTCAATAATAGATTCTAGAATCTTCTTGCATTTCTTTGTTTTTCTGCAGTTATAGACTCTTTTCTCTCTCTCTCTCTCTCTCTCTCTCTCTCTCTCTCTCTCTCTCTCTCTCTCTCTCCTCCCTTTCTTCCTTCCTTCCTTACTTTCTTTGTTTTTTTGTCTTTTTGAGACAGGGTCTCCGTGTGCAGTTCAGGCAGGCCTTGAACTCACTTTTGTACCCCAGGCTGGTCTTGAACTCGCAGCAATCCTCTTGACTCAGCCTCCTGAGTGCTGGGATTACAGGCGTACACCACCACACCTGGCTATAGACCCTTTGTGTTCTTTCCTTCTCCTCTTCTGCCTTCTCTTCCCTTCCCCCTCTCCTCCCTTCCCCTTCCTTTCCTTTTTTGGTATCAGGAATCAAACTCAGGACCTTGCGCTTACCAGGCAGGTGCTATGCCACTGAGCTATATGCCCGGCCCTCCCCTTGCTTTTCTTGCTGTGCTGGGAATCAGTCTCAGGGCCTTGTACTTGGTAGACAAGCACTCTATCACTGAGATAGCCCCACAGCCCTATAGACCCTGTCCCACTTCACTGAAATCATCCCACAGTGCTACAGGTTAGTAATTTTCAGAAAGATAAAGAGTAGAGGGCATTTGAGTTGTTTATCCCGGTCATAGGCCTATTTACCTGATTATTATACATCACTATTCTATTGTTTCTCCTAAAGAGACCTCTACAGAGTGACATGGGACTGTCACCTGTTTTTTTGGAGGGTCTACATCAAAAGCTCTAGGTGCTGGGTGTGGTGGTGCACACCTGTAATCCCAGCACTTGGGAGGCTGAAGCAGGAGGATCCTTGCAAGTTCGAGACCAGCCTAGGCTTCATAAGTCGGCTCAAGGCCAGCCTGAACTGTGTAGTAAGACCCTGTCTCAAAAAAGAAAAAAGCTCTAGGCTCTTGACAGCTGGACAGGAGGGTCCTTTAGAATTCAAGAATATAGGTAATCATTTAAGATCAACAGGTAACATTTTAATAGATTCTGAATGTCACATTATATTAAATTATTACATAGTAGTATCCCTTAGTTATTGCAGGCTGATCAGGCCCACAGTCTCCCAAATGAGTGCACAGCAAAGGCTTAAATAAATGAGACAAGAGCTGGGGATATAGCTCAGTGGAATAAGTGCCTGCCTAGCAAGCGCAGGGTCCTGAGTTCGATCCCCAGTACCGCAAAAAAAAAAAAAAAAAAAAAAAAAAAAAAAAAAAAAAAAAAAAAAAAAAAAAAAAAAAAAAAAAAAAAAAAAAAAAAAATTAAATAAATGAGACAACTGAAATGATTTCAGGGCTCCAGGAGGGTTCAACCTCATTACAGACTTTGAGGTTCTCTAGGTTGACACCAGAACTTCTCTGAGTGGCCTGTCATTGATTAGGTTTTCTAATAAAGGAGGGGAATACTGAAGAAAATACAGGAATCTGGGCAGGACTTGGGAAACCCATATGGAATTCCCCAAGCAGTACTTAGGTTAATTTAGGAGAACTATGTTATCTCCAGGAAGGCCTTCCCTGTGGGAGTGAGATGCCTGCAGCTTGTCTGCCCTTAGCTAACAGGGGTTGGAGCCAAATGTCCTCCTCTGTGACCTTATCTTGTCCTT
>PVLD010034053.1:0-13045 GCA_004027595.1 Dinomys branickii | reverse complement strand
ACCCAAGTGCCCATCCACAGAAGACTGGATTAAAAAATTGTGGCATTTTTATATAATGGAATATTATTCAGCTATAAAGAAAGACAGTTTTGGGGACTTTGTAGGCAAGTGGTCAAAACTGGAGTCCATACTCATAAGTGAAATAAATCAGCAAAACATGTGCAGGCAACGTATTGTATCACTGGTGTAAGAACCCGAGGGTGGGAATATAAACTAAGAGACCTGAAGGAAATCTGTTCAAAAAGAAAGAACAGATGGGACGAGGGAAAGAGAAAAGAAAGAGACAAAAATGTATGTATGTATATATGAATATTCATATGTGCAGGAGGGCTAACTTGGTTCTACTATTGTATTATATCACTTAATGCTAAGGAATAATCGATGATGGGTTATTTGATCAATCTTGTATGTCTGTATGTGTTATCCTGAACACACACTTCGAAGATATCAATATGCAAAGCAGCAACTCTTGGTGGTTTTTTGTTTTTGTTATTGTTGTTGTTTACCTGTTTTGTTTTTTGTCTTTAGATTTTTGGTTTTTGTTTTTTTTCTGTTGTTGAGAGGATTAATTGTCTGACTAATTTTGCATGTCTGTATATGGGTTCATATATTTACACTTCGAAGATATCAATGGATAAAGCAATAACCACTGTTGAGACCATGTCACCTTGTCTATAGATTAGTTGTGATTGTACTATTTTTTATGCTAATTGGTGTCTGTTTGTTAATGTGTTTTTGTACTTAATTTTTTTAAAAATAAAAATAAAAAAAAAGACAATTATAAGTAAGAAGAAGCAGGAAAATAAGACTCGAAAAACAGAGATCAAAAAAGAGAGTCAATAGAACAGAAATGCATTGGAAAGATGGTGAACATAATTTAAGAATAATTATACTATATTATAGATATACAATGAAAGAATTTGGGCTTCAATTCTAAAATATGAAAAAAGAAATACTTCATAACTAAATGTTGAAATCCTGAAAGACCAAAATTCCTAAAGTCTAAAATTCCAAAAGATAAAAGCCCCCACGCTGTAATTCTGGAACAAATTTACAATTATTTTAAGGACATTTATATTTTTAAAAACATTTATTTGAGGAAGATGTAAAAAAAAAATCACATAATAACTTATAGGACAGTTTACACAGTATAATAGGAAATTTACATACATTTTTGCAAACAATCAGGTTTTCTAAGGCAATAACAAAAGAGAAATAGTCACAAAGAAACAGGTCAGGCGCTGAGTTGTATTAATATACACCACTGCAGTATGAATTTGAGTGCACCCAGCTTTATAGTTACACTCACGCAAAAGGAGCTTGATCAAAAACTTCAAGGAGTACCGACACCAGAAGAGCTGAGATCATGGTCACTTTTATACTTCACACAGGCAGATGCAGAAAAACAGATACCTTCCCTTACTGAGGATGCTTCCACATTTTTCCATACATGCATCATGTTTGCACACAAAGCTATCACAGATAAAGTTAACCAGACAGCTCTAAAAACTTTCACAAAATCTATACTTCTGTCATAATGGGCCACCACCAATTAGGTGACACTTCATTACATGCTAGCTGAACCTTCCCCACCTGGTTGACAGGGACTCACAAAATAATTCCTCAGGAACAGCACCACAGACAAACCCACAGTAAAGCTTCACCAAGATTCTGGATGTTTGATCTGCCTAATGTAATTCAAACCTCTTGGGCACAGCCAAACTGTAAGAATCCTTTGCCAGAATCTAACGATCTCTTTTATGCTATTATCCCTACCACCAAAAACGCAATAGGAATTAAGTCTTCTGGAGTTTCTCCTTTAAAATTTCAACATTTGGGATTCTAAATTTTGGAATTGTAATTTATTTGGGATTTCAGACTTTGGGAATTTTGAGGTTTCACAATTTCAACTTTTTAGATCATGGAATTTTACATTGTATATCTCTGATATGGTCCAGAAACAGTTCGGACCATGAATCAATCAAAATCTAGAAGTGGAGGTGGACTCATCTGTTTCTTCTTTCAATTCTCTTAGTCACTGATTCATGTGTGTTGAGGGTCTCTTTCTGTGCTTCCGAGATTCTGCCCCAACAAGATGAGCATTGTCTAAGAAATAAATCTGAAAGCAGAATGCATCAGAGCAGGAAATATGCACATGACGCGTCACGGTTCCTTCTCTGAAGAAGTTGTGGGGTATTTTGCTGTTGTTGATCCATTCAATTTATGTATCTTGACAGCTAGTATAATGAACTCTATTCACATACACATAAAGCCATGAAGCGTTTGTTTGATTGATCTTGCATGCCTATATCTAGTAATCTGAACAACTACTTTGAAGATAACAACACCCAATATAACAACCATTGCTAATTTCCTATCATTTTGTTTTGAAATTATGTGTTATTTTTATTGTTTATTAATTTTTTATCCTCTTTAAAATAAATAAATAAAATAAAATTAAGGATGCTAAAAAGAGTATATATATTTATATATATTGCATGTATATTTGTATATATTGCATATATATATATATAATATATAAATTGCATGTATGTGTGAATTTTAAATTTATTGTGGCCCTCTTTTCCACTTCAAAAGTGTAAAGACATCAGTATAAAAGCAAGTAATGGGGGCATCAAAACAGGATATGAAATTTGACTTTCTTGCATGGGTTTTTGGGAGGTTTTGTTTTGTTCTTTAGAGCGATTCCTAAGTTTTTGTCCTATTGCCGTCTTTTAGCCCAGGCTCCTGTTTACAGCGTTTCTTAAAAAGTTTATTTTCCCCTCTACTCTAGTGAGGTCCTTAAGGCAGCCAATCTGCAATATTCCTCTGTGGGTAAACTCCCTGCAAGTCTGCTAGAATTGTACCCCACTAGATTGAACATATCTCCTGGGCTATTAAAAATAAACTATGAACAGGTTGACTTTGAAATGATAGAAAATTTGAAAATCTCTCAACAGTTTTCTTCTGTTTATTATTCCATATCATGACAAACACATAGGTTACCTCTTCCTAATGCAAAAAACCTAACTTCACCTAATACCCTGTATATGTTTTCTTTTCTCCTGTCTCATCCTGTGTTAATGACTATTTCAATCTGTTTCTATAGTTGTTTCTGAATATTTTCTCCAGTCCACTTATTCTGACAAAAATCTCCTTTTCCTCAATTCCCTCTATCAAATGAAATAGATAAACACTAAATTTTGTGGTTGTTAAAGGATTCACTCACTGACACATATTCCATTTACTTTTAGTTATTCAGTTTTTTCTATGTGTCAGACTGAGTGTAAAATCTTGGAAATGTAAATATGAAAAGGAGTTTATGAGCTTTCAAAGGCCTCATAGTCTGACTTGGGTTTCAGAAAAAAAATCAAATAGTTGAAACAAAAACAAGACAACTTACAGAGCTACCAGAAAAAGAATGAATTAAATGAATCAAATTCATATCTAATTTGAGATGGATGGTTACATGAAATAGTTTTAGATAAAAACAGTTTTCAAGGAAATGTAGATAACCCACTGAAATTTGAAAAATGAAGTATGAATGGTGTGAGTGTGTGTGTCTATGTGTGTGTGTATGTTTGAATGAAATTGGATAGAAATGAGAACACTATACACAAATCTTTAAACATTTTATTCTAATATTAGTTAAATTTCAGACATTAAGACCCGAAGACTTGTAACTATTAAATGGTAATATTAACTAAAATGAAGATGATAAAATTATCTCTCTATTTCAAATTCAAATGAAGAAACTGAAGCACATGTGCTGAAATCTAAGAGGTAACATGAGTGGGTGAAATCTTCAATGTGAGTACATGATGTGATTATATTACGACCCAAAGAATCAGTTTTTATTGTAAAAGAATTTAATATTTCAACAGAATATTTACTACTAAACATTCAAATGTGAGTAAATGCCAATATGTAAAATAAAGTATGAAAATGTGAACTACAAGTATTGTATTTCCATGTATATTTGCATACAAATGCTCCACATAATTGGAGAGTATTCTGCTTTAATACTTTGTTTTTGCTCTGTTTTATTATTTTTGCTATAGGTTGTATTAGCTTCCTTCTTTTACCTTAAACTAAAAGTTGAATCTGTGTCCCATTCTTCTCTGTTTCCAGTACCAGAACGTTATGCTTTATGTTTGGATGTCCCCCAAATCCTCATGCAGACATGGGGCAGGCTTCTAGGTTTTGACTGATTTGTGGTCCCATGTGGTGATTATGGGCGTCAGTGCTGCACTTGCCCTGGCCTGGGTAGTTTGCGTGCAGTGTAAGGGAGGGAAAGAGGCTGCTGGCCACTGCTCCTCCCTCTTGCTCTTGTTGCTTTTGCTGTTTGCCACCACCACAAACTATTGCCTTCTATCTTGTGCAACTCTGCCTTGGAGCCAGCTGAGCATGGACTGAAACCTCCATAAACTGTGGGTAGATAAACCTTTCCTTCCTTCATTCTGGACATCAGGTATTGTGTCTCAGCAACAAGAGAAAAGTTGAGACACAGAAACATTGTGCCGTATGCAACTGTTTTGAGCGAATATAAATGAGTTACATCTATGAGCCAGTGATGGGAGATTGGTACAAAGGTAACAATAGCTGGGAGTGGTGGTGCACTTACTGGGGAAGCTGAGGCAGGAGGATCACTGTGAGTTCAAGGCCCGCCTAGCCTACAAAGTAAGTTCAAGGCCAACCTGAACTACTTTGTGAAACCCTGTCTCAGAAAGGCAAAAAAATAAAAAATAAAAATAGGTAATGATATGGCTAACAATTAAACTGGCAATCCAGGACCTCTGTGTAGCATTATTTTACTCTCCTTCTTGATTTGATAGTAGCTGAATATTTTAAATACAAACCTTTAGAACACATAGTACCAATTCTGCTATCCTGCTGTATGATGCTCCTTGGCAACAAAAAAAGAAAATTATATAAATAAAATGGTAAGATGAATAATATACATCGCCCTAATGTCTCAGGGCTTTGAGGCTTCATGGGTTTGCAAAGGGTATACTGTTCAGTGTTTGAAAATTATTATTTAATATCAAGAAAATTGCAGTATTGAGTATTTCTGCCTTAGCGACCATATGCTCTATTTTAGCATTTCTTTTTAAGTTCTAAAATTATGATTCTTACCTTTATATATACCAGAGATGTAAGTTAGCTGATGAAGGAATTTGGTCATCCACAAAAAAGGTTATGAGCTCAGAATAACTCTCTTCCATACGAAAATCCTAAATATAAGCGTTCATAAATTGTCAAAATATGGCTAGTAGACTGCTAAATCCAGAATCACTCAAGTTATTAGCATTGGAGTAAAAATATTATTGGGTTTATGTATGAAAATATTTTGGATGTTAGAAATGTTGAAAAGTAGTTAGATATGCCTCCAATTTATTAAGCATGAGTGGATTGTACAAAATATTTTGAAGCTTTTGTCTCAATGGCAAAGACTGCCTTTATGAATTTTAATTTTCATGCTAGATGATAATAAATATGGTACTGGATATTCCTCCCTTCTGTTACGAGGCCTTAAATGTTTTGCTATTTTTTTCTATATCTGATTGTAAAAATTTCTGTTGGCATATTATATAAAAATAAACACATACACATATGTGTATACAAAAGTATGTGTTTATATTTATAAATTTTATTACCAGAAAAGACAGATGGTAATTAATTTCCTGCACAATACTCCCTACTTTTGAAAAAGGAACACTTTTTCATTGTTAGTGGGAGTGTAGACTGGTGCAACCACTGTGAAAATCAGTGTGGAGGTTTCTCGAAAAACTATGATTAGAGGACCCAATCAACCCAGCTAATTCCCCTCCTGGGTGTTTTCCAGAAGAACTGAAAACATCATACCACAGCAATATATGTGCATGCATGATTATACCAGTGCAATTCATCATAGGTAAATCTTGAAAACAACCCAAATGCCCATCAACTAAGGAATGGATAAGAAAGATGTGGTATTTTTATACAATGGAGTATTACTTGGCTATAAAGAAAGATAAACACCAGGCTTCTATAGGTAAAAATGGATGCAACTTGAGACAATATTCATAAGTGAAATAAATCAGACTCATATCTATAAACATAGTATTGTCTCACTAGTATGAAAAAACGAGCAAATAAAATAAAAAATGTAAAAAAAAAAAGATAAAAAATGTACAATAGGTATTGCAAATTTGGAAGAAACTGTTCAAAAGAAAAGATAAATTTTGATAAGGAAATGGGAAATGAAAGGAAAAATGAAGAAAAATATATATATACAAGGTGGTTAAGATTGTTATACAGCTAATTTCTCTTAGTTCATTAAAAAAAGTTTTATGCTACTATTTTATAGACAAGATAGCACACACGTCTCTTCTACTCTGAATAACTTCTACAAAGAGGGCAGTGCACATGTATTAATTATTGTGATTGTCCTAATAACTTGTTTTGAAAATGTTTAATTGTTACGTTTATCTTTTTTTAAAAAGAACAAAAGGATGGGGAAAAGGAGAAAAGGAAGGAAAATATATATAAATACATAAATTAGGTTATATATATACATGAACAAAGAAAATTGTACAAATAATTGGAAGTGATTTATTGAAAGTAACAGTTAATGTTTAATTGTATGATCAATCTTGCATTCTTACATCTGGTAATCTAAGCAACTTCATTAAAGATAATTACATAATATAACAACAATTGTTAACTTCCTATCATCTTATTTTGAAATACAGCACCATTTTTATTTTTTGTGTTGTTTTGTTTTTGTCTTTGTTGGTATTTTGTTTTGGATATATCACTTTAAAATAAAAGTTTAAAAAATTCCCTGCTTCTGAATACAGATGGCCCATGGTCTGGATTCTTTTGATGTCCTATTTGCCTGCGTCTTGTCCTTTCTGCATGATGACCTGAGTGGATTGATAGCGGTAGGACAGTTTCTGCCCAACAGAAGCACTGCAGTGCACCCAGACCTGTCCTGCTCATTGGATGTGGGACCTTGAAACTTCCAGCTCTCTCACATATCAAACTGACCATGAGGGTAAATATTTTGAAACAATTCAGGGCAAAGGAGTAGCCACAAAGAGACAGGAAGAGTTCTTTTCTTCAAAAAGCCAGAACTAGAAATCCCATCTGACCAAGCTGGCTCTCTTCCTAACAAAGTTAAAGACACCTATTGCAGTGGTACAGGTTCATAACACACAACTCACAGCAGCTAGATCTTGGAGGAAGCCTACGCACCTATCACAAGAGGGATGGACAAAGAACATAGGCCATAAAGAAAGACAAACTTGAGGCATTTATAAGAAAATGCACACAGCTTGATATCATAATTCTAAGTGAAATCAATGAGATGCTTCATTTTAAATACCCTACAGTTTCTCTAATATGAGAAACTCAAAGGACAAATAATTGAAGAGTGAATAGAAGGATAACAGGAAAGAACAAGCCGGGCTTTGTGCAGATATGAAGGGAATCAGGGAGTGAGGAAGAGGGCCCAAAGTACAAAGTATTAGAATACGACATGCTTGTACCAGTTTCTCACACTGAATGCATTAATTAAATATTGCACACCGGTATTGGTAATGAATAGAAAACTATGTAAAAAAGAAAGAAAGAGGACTTCCAGTTCTGCTTCAGGAGGTAATTAGAACTATGGGATAAATGTATTTGAAGTATAATGCATACAGTATTTTGAGAAGGATTAATGGCAGTGTCTTCTACTGTAATAAGTGTTTTTTATTATTTTTAAAAAGTTTTTGGTACCAGATCTTGAACTCGGGACCTTGTGCTTGCCAGTCAGCCACTTGTGCCACTGAGCTGTTTCCCCAGCCATAAAAAGGTTTTATTTTTTTAAAAACCATCACTGCATTTTATGATAAAACTTCAGTTTTATACAAAATGTTTATATTTACATTAGTAAATATAAAAGTGTCATTGAAAAATAATATATTTTTAATACAAATGAATGCATCCAGATTATATGGCAATCTGAAACCATTAATTCATAGTCTGAAGCCAGAAGCTAATGATCATAGGTTATTAGGAGCTTGTAAATGAAATCGTATTATCCTGTTGTGATTCTCCCCTTTGCTTTAACTCCAGTTCTCCCAGTCACAAACTGTTCATTCATAAATCAAGTGTACAAGATTGATTATGTTAATTGTACCAGCTAGTGCATCACCAAGCAAATTACGGATTCATAAATTGTGATTCTATTTGTTTATTTCAATAGTCAAAGTAAAAAGACTTTGCTTGGGTACCTCCTCTCTTCTCCTACATGTACATGTAGGCATGCATGGATGTGTTTAGGTACCTATGTGTGTACATGCGTGTATGCATGTGTGTGTATATACATGCATCTGTGTCTGTACATATGTATGTGCATATATGTACTATTTTCACTATATCATGTCTCTGTCCTGAACCACAGCTGGACAAGCTGAACATCATCTTCTAGATTTTTAAGAGCCTCTGCTCTGCTTTGGCTCAGTCCATTGTTCTTATGAGTTTCTCTTCATTGAGTAATTAAGTTTTCTAAATGGCAGAAAAATCATTTTAATGTCTGAATAGTATTGGATGGTTATTACATGAGTATCTGAATAGAATTTGTGAGAGATACTCCTTTTATTTGCTAGTGGATTCCTAGCTTTATGTTCCTAATATATTCGCTCATTTATTAATGCATAATTAAATCTTATGAGTCACAGATGTAGAGCTGGAGGAGAACCTGTGTACTGTGCCGTCCAGGCTGTTCTCCCTCTGGGTGAAGCCTTGTGCTTCCAACAAGCTAGATGTCATTGCCTGAGAGTAATAATAATACAATTTTACTATTTTAAGATATAACAGGAATTACAGGATAATTCATGATTGGGGGCCACAGCTGGGCCAGTTTCGGGGTGGAAGAGGCTCCCTCCAAAATCGCCCTGAGATTGCCTGTAGGGAGGGAGATTTCAGAAAAACAGTGGGCACCAGACATAAGGAGGAGTCTGTTTTTTGGGCAATTCACAGATTCACCCTTTCCACTCCTGATCATCGACTTCTCTGCATCCAAAACAGCCGTGGCTTGATTTACTTATCTGATAGATTACATGCTTTTTAAAGTTTTATAAGCAGTCTTTGTTTATTTTTCTCAACACTCTAAACAATGAATGTCACCCCATTAGCACCCAGGAATCTTTATAATCTCTAAGTTAAAAACATGTACATTTAGTTATGTTCCAAATGCCTGGATGGACTACATTTCAATAGAAGAATATAAAGAAAAGGAGTTTAAAAGATCTGTCAAATGTTTAGACGCCTATCATGTCTTGTCATGCTGTACTGGAACTTTCAGAGTCATACACTGATGTCTCCTGTGGGAACTATTTCTCTGCAAGCTCTCCGTGTTGTCTGTGTCATTAATCTGACCCACAATATCAAGGGACATGTAAGACTGGTATCCACTCAGTGAGTGCCAAGGCCCACATTTGCTAAAATAACACAAGCAAACACTGGAAAGACCTAAGCACCAACCTGTTTTTCTAGAATTACTGAGGCAATGTACGGATAGCCATCATTAAGTCAGAGCCTTGTAATAGCTTCTGCATAGATAAAGAATAAGAAAAAAACCTGATGAGTTTGTGAATTCACCTCCTGAAAGTGAGAAAACCTTGCCTGATGGTTTAAGGTCCTGGATTTTCCATCCTGTGCTTCTACCCAGCCCTCCTGCTCTCCTGACACTGTGCTTACACATTCTGTATTTTCTATGTGTTACATATTTGGATCATTTTCTCACTTCCTTATTAACTCAGAACAGCAAAAATGATCAAGTAACAAGATTACATTTAATGCCAGTGCCACAGTTTTCCAGGCTCTAGGCTATGCCCATGTTTTTTACTCTGCTATCTGTGGACGGCGGAGCCTGCTCCCCACCTGGGTAGCTACTACCTCCCAAACAGGTGGCATTCAGCTGTTGGGGAGCACAAGCAGGAATATCTCTAACACTTCACAGGATCTCCCCTGCACGCATGGTGTGTGCTGCTTACCAATGCCATTTAACATTTCCTGTTGACTACATGATAAATCCCAGTGCAAATCTGACAATGTTATACAAATGTTTCTTAATAAGTGAACTTTTTATTTCTGCTGGATTTTCTTTTCTTTTCTTTTCCTCTTTCTTTTCTACGAGTCTCACAGTGTTGTTCAGGCTGGCATTAACTCCTGGGTTTAAGCACTTCTCCTTTAAACTCCCACATAGCTGGAACTGCAGGCATGACACCCAGTTCCAATCCAGGCTTTATTTTTGAGTAAGAAATTAAAGTATCATATTTTCAGTATAGTTTATATAGCAGTATAAATCCAACAAGAACTTTGAGTTTCAAAATAGAAAAGAATTATCAGAAGTTTAGCATAAATATATAGTCTTTTTATGCAACATTTTAGAGGAAAATTGAGCCTCCTTTTACATAATATTTTTGAATAAAATCTTTACTAATCAAGGCTTTTGTTTCTAATAATCATATCCAGTAATTGATAAACCAGGTGAAAATGAATTTATTCAAAAGGTTTTATGTAAAATAAAGTCTGTGAATAAGATCCAGAAAATAGGCTGGAATCAGGTAATGTAACTCTTCTGACAGCTGAATGAAAGTCTTTAAATCAACATATTTAATTACAGGGTGCAATAATGAGGCCTCAATGAATTTTCACTGTGAAAGGCAGGTTCTGGGACCTCTTTCATTCATCAAATATAGTACATTATGCAAATATGCTCACTGCATTTCTTTTAAGTTTAAATAAAATATACCATTGTGGGCAGGAAGCTGAGAACTTGCATAAACGTGTGTTATTTCTCCAAAGTGCAATTAAATTCAAACCAAGAGCAAAAACACCTGCAGTGGCATCTAAAATAAAACCAGAAATTGCAGCAGCTCACTGTGAAAATGTATCTCCTATTTTGGAACTTTCTAAAACTGTGAGGAAACCATTTCAGATGGCTGTTTGAGAGTTTCAGTTTTAATTTTTTCCCCAAATGACTAGAAAATGGGTTCAACCTTCTCAATATGTCATCTCACAAACTGAAACCTTTTGTCCCAAATTACGGAAAACAATAGATTTCAGGAGTGATTTATATCTATAGAACACTGCTGCAAAATTACTGTTGGAGTTAATGGTTTCCAAATTCCTTAACATTCTCTTATCTTAGTCATGCACCCCTGCAGCTTCCATCCTCCTGAGGTAATCACACCTCAAAGCCGTATCTCCGAATACTAATGCATTGGTCGTTCAGTATCTGCTTATAAAATCTAGAGAGACAATGACATTGAGGCCCAAGCCTATGCTCTTGAAGAACTCTTAGGAAACAGATGAGGTACTGGAAATAGGCTTAAAGTATGTGTGATTACTTTAGTAATTCTTAAATGCACTTTTGGTTTTATTTTTTAATATTTCTGAAGTTATGGTATCATATGGGTCCTTCTCACCAAAAAGTCACAAAATAAGACCAACATATGATACAATGGAGTGCTCCAAAGCATTGAAGGAATCTTATTTCAAAGCTCTTTCAAAATAAAAGGCAAATGAGTGATTATAAAGGAGAGGAACTTTGTGGGCTAACTACAAAGTCTTAGTGCTATAAAAGCTAGGGGAAAATTGGAAATGTAAATGTAGTATTCCTATTTCTCTCAACTACACTAAAGAATAAAATTATTTGCTATGGTAAAGAAGTGAAAATTATCAAGAGAATTGTTTCAGGTTGTTAATAAAAAAAATAACATTGAAAAGCACTCACCAAGGATAAATGTTATAAATTCTGAGTTTTATACAACTTGCTTCTTTTTGGTTGAAGACTTGGAGATAGTCTCTTTGAAATTGTAGAACAACATGAATTTGGTGAGAAAGACACTTAATTGAAAGCAAAAGTAATTATACCAAAGAAACTATGTGTTGGACTCATAGGTCTTATTGTGTACATCAAGTAAAATGCTAAAGGTAGAAAGATGGAGATATCTCATGCAGAAGATCATCTAACTGCAACTGGAAAAAATAGATAGAGTATTGTGACTAGGTTTACCATCAATAGAGCTATTATTTAATGCCTTTTAAAAAAAAGTCCCAGAATCTCATCTTTCCAGATACAAACACTATGACTAAAGTGCCTAAATATTTTGACTAATAATAAAATTAGTGCTTCCCTGACATATTTGTTCAAGGCATTTAAATAACAACTATGAAGCATTTATCAAATGAGGCACATATAGTGGGTGATTAATGTTATTATTATAATCATTTTATCTTCAATGAGGATAATTGTATTTTTATGGCCAGCAGAATTTGTTTTCTACTTTGTAATTACTTTCAACATTATCTTTCTTCACAAATCTCCTTAAATATATTTTATACTAAGCACCAGATCCTTTGAGTTACTGCCATACCTTTACATTTGTTTACATGTACCTTTTGAGATTCATGTTATGATACTGATTACATTAAACTTTTAACATTTTTTTTCTTAATTTTTAGGTTTGTGAATCATTTTTTTTTAATTTTAGAAACATAAAAGTACAAAAACATATTGACAAACAGACACCAATTATCATAGAAAATAGTACAATCACAACTAATCTATAGACAAGGTGATATGGTCTCAACAGTGGTTATTGCTTTATCAATTGATATCTTCGAATTGTAAATGTATGAACCCATATACAGACATGCAAATTTAGTCAGACAGTTAATCCTCTCAACAACAGAAAAAAAAAACACAAAAACCAAAAATCCAAAGACAAGAAACAAAACAGGCATACAACAACAACAGCAACAACATCAACAACAACAACAACAACAAAAAAAACACCGCTTGTTGCAGCTTTACATATTGATATCTTCGAAGTGTGTGTTCAGGATAACACATACAGATATACACGATTAATCTAATATCCTGTCATCGATTATTGCTTAGCATTAAGTGATATAATACAATAGTAGAACCATGTTAGCCCTCCTGCATATATGTATATTCATATATATTCCTATATACATACATAAATTTTTGTCTTTTTCTTTT
>PVLD010034051.1:0-13050 GCA_004027595.1 Dinomys branickii | reverse complement strand
TTTTGCTCTTTTTCTAAGAGTTTGAGGTGTATCAATAGGTTATTTATTTGCTCTCTTTCTATTTTCTTTCTATATGATTTCATTGCTATAAATTTCCCTCTGAGGACTGCTTTCATTGCATCCCACAGATTCCGATAGGTTGTACTTGTGTTTTCATTTATTTGTAGGTAATTTTTAATTTCTTCTTTAACTTTTTGTGTGACCCATTGGTTATTCAGTAGGTTGTTGTCTAATTTCCCCGTGTTTATGTGGTTTTTGGAGTTCTCTTTGTCATTAATTTCCAATTTTATTGCACTGTGGTCCGATAATATGCATGGGATAATTTGAATTCTTTTGCATTTAGGTAGATACGCTCTATGGGCTAAAATGTGGTCTATTTTGGAGAAAGACCCATGTGCAGCTGAGAAAAATGTGTATTCTGAAGCTGTGGGGTGGAACACTCTGTATACATCTACTAAGTCCATCTGTTGACACTTTTGGTTCAGGTCTGTTATTTCTTTGCTGAGTTTCTGTCCACTTGACCTGTCTCTTTGCATCAAAGGGGTGTTTAGGTCCCCTATTACGATAGTTATTAGTTATTTGATTTTTTACGTCTGTCAAGATTTGACTTGTAAAGTTAGGTGCTCCATTGTTTGGTGCATAAATGTTTAGGATTGTTTCCTCTTCCTCTTGTAGCTTTCCCCTAACTAGCATGTAGTGGCCTTCTTTATCTCTTTTGATTGTTATTGGCTTGAAGTTTACATTGTTTGCAAACATAATAGCTACCCCTGCTTTTTTCTGGGGGCCTGTTGCATGGGGAATTGTTTTCCAACCTTTAACTTTCAACCTATGGATTTCTTTTTGAGTAAAATGTGTTTCCTGTATACAGCATATCGTTGGATTGTGTTCCTTAATCCAGTCTTCCAATCTTTTCCTTTTGACTTTTGAGTTGAGGCCGTTTACATTAATGGTTATCATTGTTATATGTTGGCTTATTCTAGTCATGTTATTTACTTGAAGTTTTCCTTCTTTTGCTGACTGTTTAATTACTTGTTCTGTTTAGGGAGTTATTTCTATAGCTGTTCTTGGGATTGTGCTCTCCTTTTTCTTTGTCTAGAATATCTTTTAGTGCTTTTTCCAATGCTGGTTTGGCACTCATGTAGTTCTTCAGTTGTTCTTTGTCGTGGAAATATTTTATTTCTCCATTGAATTTGAGGGATAATTTTGCAGGATACATCAGTCTGGGTTGGAAGTTGTTTTGTCTCAGAATCTGTAGTATCTCGCTCCAAGCTCTTCTTGCTTTCATGGTTTCCGTTGAGAAATCTGCTGTGATTCTGATGGGCTTTCCTTTATAAGTGATCTGTTTCATTTCTCTGGCAGCTTTTAATATTGTGTTCTTTTGCTGGATATCTGGGATCTTGATTATTATATGCCTGTGTGTGTTTTTCTTTGGGTTATGGATCATTGGGGTTCTATATGCTTCGCTTAACTGAACTTCAGTATCTTTTACCTTGTTTGGGAAATTTTCTGCTATTATTTCATCAAATATTCCTCTTATATCATTTGTGAGATCTCCTGCTGTTTCACACACTCCTCTTATTCGGATATTGTTACGTTTTGCCTCATCTTGCAGCTGTTGGATTGACTTTTCTTGTGTCTTTGATGATATCATGAGATTCTTCCTTTCACGCTCATAAGCTGCCATGCTGTCTTCAAGTTCTGAAATTCTTTCTTCGGTTTCATTTAAACAGTGTTTCATGCTTTCAGCGTTAGTTTTCAAATCCTGGCATTCTCTTTGGAACTGTTTCATTATTGGTAATTCATTCCTAAATTGCTCTTGTAACGTTTCCATTTGTTTCCTATTTTCTTCTAGACTTTTCTCTATTTCTTGTCTATGTAAATGGAACATTTCTTCCATCATTGTTTTCAGCTCGTTTTTTGTCTGAGAAATCATTGCGGGTATGTGGGTTATTTCTGCTTTAAGCTCTTTCATGGCCTGTTTGAGTTGTTTCATTTCGGATGCAATCGTTTCATAACTTGAAGTTATGAGGCTTCCTGGTTCCCCTGTATCTTCACATTCAAAACTTGTTCTGGGTGGGGTTGAGTTTTGAGACTGCATTTTGTTCCTCTGTTTTCCCATTTTTGGGTGTCAGATTCAAAATGTGGAGCTATAAATTCCACAGGCAGTTCAGTAGGCAAAGGTCTGCTGCAGAGGCTGCTCCAATGATTCCTTCTCTTTGGGAGAATGTCCCTTAAGCTGTCTGCTGAGATTTCCGCTTCTATTCTCTACCCCAAGACCTGACCGGGGCGAATAAACAGCTTGCTGCCCCAGGAGTCTTACAGACAGGGCACTCCGGTGTTCCTCCCTGGGTGGAGCTCCTTCCCCGCTCACAAATCCCGTTGGGGCGCCTAGCTAGTTCTTCCCACCTGGGAGATCCCGCAGACCTTCAGGCTGCTTTGATGTCTCTCGCTGGGCTGAGCTTCTTCCCGATTCATGAAAAACCGGTTAGAGCGCCCGCTTAACTCACCGTGTGATCGTGCAGACAGGAATGCAGTTCAGATGTATCTCTCTGGATGGAGGTTTTTCCCGACTCAGAAATCCCGCCGATCGCTGTTACTCCGGTTTGCGCATCGCCGGCTGCGGGGGTGGGGTTCTCAGCGGGATCCCTGACCGCTGCCCAGATTGGCCCAATCTGTCCCTGTCGCTCCAATTCCCGTGGCTCCGGCTGCGGGGTTGGCGTTCTGAGCAGGATCCCGGACCGCTGCCCAGATTGGCGCAATCTGTCCCTGTCGCTCCAATTCCCGTGGCTCCGGCTGCGGGGTTGGTGTTCTGAGCAGGATCCCGGACTGCTGCCCAGATTGGCACATTCTGTGCCAGTAGCACATTCTCTGAGTTTCCTCTGCTCCGCTGCCTCCAACAAATCTTGGTTACAACCGCCTCTGATCCAGTCGGGTTTAGGAGCTGAAGCCGTCCTTCCCTCCGCACTCGCTCTCTCGGCTGTATGCGATTTGAACCGAGCTGTGGCCCAAATGCTGCGCCAATCCCCTGGGTGCCGAGCTCTCAGGGTCCGCCCACTTCTCGCCCCACGGCTTGTCAGCTGGCCCTTTAATTCTCAGGCTGCGGAGAGCAGCCCGATCAGTTGGAATTTTGCCTCCACAGACCGGGCAGCCGCACTCAAAGGATCAGTCTCTGGGAGAGATTCCCTCTGCTGCTCACCTGGTCGCCATCTTCCCGGAAGTCTCCTACTGTGTTCTTAAAATAGGACTTACACCCCGTTCTTCAGTAACACATACAGGGATGCTTGTAAATCTATGGAAACGAAGTGAGACCAGTCACATCTGCCAATTGCCTTCTGTGCTGCTGGTGTAGCTCTGGCGGCACGCGCAGGTGCGGCTCCCGGTGGTTCCCAGTTCTAAGTCTTGAGCTCGCAAAGTCAGCCCCCTGCTTTTAAATGTTGAAGAAATGCCAAAATTTGTTATTAAGGGGTCTAGTACCTTGGCTTTCTATCCTGGTAGTACTCAAGTAGAGTCAGACATCCCTTGTTTTCCTATTTTTGATTCCTTGGTATTCAAATGTAAGCTCTTTGAGGGTCATCTATCAGACTGGAAGATTAAATATTCTCTGTTTACCACTATATACTCAGACTGTGGCACTTGTAGGCACTCAAAGATTTATTGTATAGTTTACTATGCAAGGTCAAAATGACCTTTGCTGTCAACCAACCACTCCAAACATAGTGCTCACATTTTCAAGCATTTATCACTGCCCATGAGCTTCTGGGCCACCATGATGGGTAGGCCTGACTGAACTTGTAGCAGAAAATGCCCTCCAACCAGCCTGTTAGTTGCCCAGGTGACAATTCCTGTTATAGTTCTGGCTGTTTATGTCTCTTAGAAACATCTGGTCACTGTGATGCATAGCTGGTCACTATGATGCATATTGTAAGATCCAATGTTATGGTTTGGGGTTTTCTTTTCAAGGGAGAACACTACAATATAGGACACATATTTTATAAGATTACTTATAATAGTCACCCAAAGAATCATGTACAAGAGCATGCAGGAAATCTGTCCATACACTAGCGACTAAAGAATCCAGCCAAGGGCCTGGATCCCACCATAATGTCCTGCATGAGTCCAGCTGAAGACTTGGAGTTCATAACAATGCCTCTTGTGAGTCCAGCTGGAGCCTACAGCTCATGATGATGCCTCATGCAGGCCTGTTTCATGAATCTACACTGAGAAGGCCCAAAGGTCAGTGGTGGAATCTAGGAAGTTGTACCAGCAGGATAAAGGATCTGTGCCAGCAGGCTGAGGGTTCTGCACTGGAGCCAGTAAGCAATGCACAAAGTAAGAACAAGAGCTCCCCTGAAAAGTACCACAGCCATCCTTAGCAACAGTGAGGTCCCGAGCTCCTGCAATGGCAAAGACAGCTGAGTTCCCATCAGGAAAGCCAACATAGCGAGCTTCTCCAGGAGACTAGAAGTGCACCATCTTCCCCTCCATAGCCAGGAAGCAATGCTCAAAGTGAGGAACAGAGCTCCCCAAAGTGAACTGAAGCTATTCTCAGTGCCAACAAGGTCCGAAGTTCCTTGGAGGATGAAAACAGCCAAGTTCATCAGGAAAGCCAGGTCCTCCAAAACAACCAACAGCTCCTGACAGCTTCTACTAGCTCCCCATAGCCTCTCTCAGCTCCCAGCAGTGCAACTTCTCCAGTTCTGCCTCTTATGCTGCTGGCAACAATCCCCAGGTGGGCCTCCACACCCAGCACCACCTGAACTCAGTTCAACTGGGGGTTATAAGTTGACCACCAGTTGCCAATCCACTACAACCAATCCCTAATTGACACGCCATTCTGCCTCTGTACTTCCTGCTTGCTTATCCCATATAAGCCCTGGACCACCAGAGATCAGGTCCTGATATTTTAGGGATGATCCTGATTAGTACCTGTCAAAGTAAATAAATCTTCCTTGAAATCCTGGGTTTCATTTAAGTGTTTTTGTTTTCATTATATCTGGGAATAGGCTGGAAAGACTAACCATATTGACCTCTTTCATCACCAGTTGTGACTCTCCCAGATGGAGCAAGGACCTGTTTGTGTCCTGATGGGAAGGGGTGGCCTCCAGATTTCTCAAGTCCCCAGGGAGGTCTGGACGAGAATTCCTGGCTCCCTGCTTGAGAAGCTCATTTCAGACCCCAAAGGGAGGACAAAGTCTGTCTGTCTGCCTGCCTGCCTCCCTCCCTGACTCCGGTAAGATTCCCCAGGGGCACCCCAGTAAGTCTGTCTGTCAGCTGATCAGACTGAGCAGAAGGGGAGTCTGATCAACTCTTATTAGTCAGGACTACCTTCAAAGGAAGAAGATTGGAATGTTTAACCTCTGAGTGCTTACTGAATGAACGTGTTAATGAGTGAAACAGACAGAGTAGGCAATAGGCTGCTCCGTCTGTGCACCAAGACTTGGAAGCACTGGTCATGGTGGCTGATTGGGCCCTCACCTGTGGTTCTATCGTGATTGACACATGGCATAACAGAGGCCTCACACCCTCCTTAGCTAAATTGTGCCTAGGTTCCCATGAGGGACATGGCCAAGCGGGCATCTGAATGGTCTCTCTTTGAGAAGCATGAACCCTTTGACTGATGTGCCATCATTCAAGAGTACACAATACACATGTAGGAAGTCAGAAATAGGAACTAATTAGTCAAAACCCACACTCCCTGACTGCAGGAAGAAGGGCTTTTCTAAGATTATGAAGTTAAAAATAAAACCAAACTGCTCAAAGTAAAAAAATAAAATTAGGCCCATTCTTCCTGAGAATTCTGCCTTGGAACCCTGCCTTGGCCACCACAGTTACTGCCAACAGTTTCACCCTTGCTCCAAGCTCATTTACTTTCATCCAACTAAACCAGTTCCAGTTTGATCAATAATTGCCTGCATTTGGCCACAGAACCCCCCAGACACACCTATCCTAGTCAGATGGTGTCATCTAACACCCACAAAGATCACTGTCAGCAATTCCTTCTTAGTTCCACATTTTGAGTGGAGAAAAATTGGCCTCTCAGCCCAAAGAATGAGTTGTCATGGCCTTTCCCAAAGGTCACCCCACCTAGAAGCATAAAATCAGTCAAGAGCTTCTCAAAAAATCAAAGAAGGGGGACAAAAAGCCCATCAACCACTGTTACCCAGAAACCTGATTTTTAGAAAAGGCACCTGATGTCAACAAAAAAACACATCCAATTGGATAGATGACCACACCCTCTGGCTATGAGTTATAATGGCTAGGGATACAAAAAATAAATGCACCTCCATCTGCAAGACACAAGAAACCTGACTATCCAGGCCCACCTCAACCTGAACCTCTTCTTGCCCTGTAGGGCTTGGATGGATAGGACAGACCAAGCTCTTTGAAACTGGGCCCCCAAGAGCCCATGGTCATTGCAAAAGCTGAGGGCAAACCTGTGAGTTTCCTGGTGGGTAGTGGAGCAGAACTCTCTCTCTGCCTTCAGAAGTTCCCTCTGTCAAAAGGTTACCATTATTGCAGTAACTACAACTCTTGCCTCTCACCCCTTCTGCCAGGCATAAACTGCAGCCTGGGAAGACATCTCACCAAGCATGAATTCTTGCATAAGCCAGTCCCCGTACTGCTTCTGGAAAGAGATCTCCTCTTCAAGTTAGAAGTGACCATCTCCTTTGCACTAAGCCAAGCCCCCTCCTTCTCGTTAACCCTGTGCTTTTAACTTTGACTGTTCTCCAAGAGGAAGATGATGCCTGCATGAGCCTGAGATTGATAACTACAGTTCTAGAGTTCTGAAAACTCTCCTCCCAGAGATATTGACTAAAAACTCACCTCCAGGCCTGGCCATTAATCATGCCTCCTCACCATGAACCTCCCCATTGCCATCAGATGTCACAGGAAGCACTAGTAGGCATCCAGCCACACATCAGCCTGATAAAATGTTAATCACATTAGACAAGATTTCTATGCTGTTGATAATGCAACCATCACCTTGAATTCTGTAGTTCCCAATCCATACACCCTTTCTGGACTGTTACTCAGTTGCCACAAGAATTTGGGAACTCTCCCACGGTTTTCAGGAAGGCTCTAGAAACAGATGTGGCTATAGGACAGCCTGTTTCTCTGTCCCTTCAGGCTCCATCATGGTCCCCTGAGAAAGAAACAATGAGACTTCAAAACTGTAAAATGTCTATAGACTGTCAGACTACTCAAATACACCTCTCCTGACTATAAAGCCAGTTCAAGATCTCCAAGCTGCCAATGCTGCTGTGACTGCCCCCCATATATATTGCCTCAGTCATCTGCCACCCACAGCTTTCCAGTACACCTGGCTGGACCTTAAAAATGCCTTCTCCCTTCAGTTTTCTTCTATCAGCCAGGCCCTCTTCACTCTTAAATGGAAAGATCCCAGTTATGGACTCAAAAAGTCAACAGACCTGGACTTAACCTCCCAGAGATTAAAAAACTTGTTTACCCTCTTTGAAGAAACCCTTATAGCTAACCTCACTGGTTTCCCAGCACAAAACAAACTCTGATTAGTGACACCCAAGCTGCCTGCTGGAAAGACACAAAAACTCTGTGACAATACCTAGCAGAAAGTGGTTACAAGAAATAAATTCTGTAACTTTCTTAAAGCTGCTTGGGTCTATAGAATCTGTATCCTTGAGTTCACAAAAACAATGATGTTTACTCGGTGATGTATACTGTCAGCCCCTGGGAATGCTCAGTGGCCTACCAGTACAAACACTTGAATCCAGTCACCAAGAGCTGCCTCCCCCACCTTTTGCCTTTGTGATTTAACAGCCACTGTCCTTCTGGCCAAGAAAGCTAACAAGCTTACCTTAGGCTGAGACCTAACTATCCAGGTGCCGCATACTGTACTGGGCCTCCTGAATAATTGGACCATTCAATCTTCCCACATATATCCCCACCAAATTGGGCCCACCAGGCCATGACTAAAAATGAACCCCCTGACAGAGTTATTTTGGCCAAAACTCTCCTGCTAATGCTTCCTGCTTCTGTTTGGAAACCTGCCACCAATGACACCAAGTTTGCCCTCAAAATAATCCAGTCCAGAGATCTAAGCCCCCTCTAAGGGATCTGATTGACTGAAACATCAACCCCAGCCAGAGAAATTTTACTCAGTTCTCCCAGAAGATTCATCTTAATCAGAGTCAGACCTGCCCCCACTGTATGTTCTGTAAGGTCAAACTACAACGCTGGCACCCACACTCCTGCAACCAGCACAGGCTCTGTGTGATCAACTCCATCCTCCACCTGACATACAGATAGATTTCACTGAAGTAAAGCCTCATAAGGGCTATTAGATATCTGCTGATGCTTATATGTACTACTCAGGCTGGCCCAAGGCCTTCCCTGCCTAAGCTGGGAAGACAATAAAAGTTTATAGAGTCCTGCTATAAAAAAAAAAAAAACATACAAGTTCTAAAAGAGTTCAGGAACAACTTGTAACCAGATCCATAAAATTTAACTAAAAGACCAGCTGTAACCTATAGACACCCCTGCACACACATATAACTCAGGTGTACATTAATTACCTCTAGAGCTCTTAAAGTTTCAGAAATCCAGCCTTAGACCCACCATCCCAGAATTTACCTGGAAGAGACGACTCACTCTGAAGAGATGATGTACCAAAGCCCAGCTCTGGTCATTCTGGATGCAGACCAGTTCACACATGGCTGAAGTTTGAGGACACCATTCTTAGGACTGCTCCATATCTATTCCCCTTGATTTTTGTGCCTTTTTAGGCCTCATACCCTAGTCTTTGCTTCCCTATCACCCTGCTAGCTGTGGTTGTTTCCTTAAACTCTATTGATGATTGCCCCAAGAAAACAGAACAATTAACCAAACACTTGATCAAGATTTGATGAGTATCCAAGGCACACTGGACAGTCTCTTAGATCAGATTAACTCTCTCACTGCCTTGCCAGAGTGATGTTACAGAACCAACAAACATAAATTATGTCTCCTTCTAAAAGCAATTTAGGGAAAAACTCTGTAATAAGATAATCTTAGGGACCTTGACTAGGGCTCATCCTAGGATCACTGACAACCCTAATGTTACTGCTTCTAGTTGGGCCTTCTCTCAAAAGATTACATGTAACATGCACACAAAGATTTGCTGGGAAACTAAAGCAGGGGGAAATGCAGCAGAAAATGCCCCAAGCCAGTCTGTTAGTTGCCCAGGTGACAGTTCCTCTTGTAGTTCCACCTTCTTCTGTCTCTTAGAAACAGCTGGTCACTGTGATGCATAGCTGGTCACTATGATGCATATTGTAAGAACCAATCCCCAATTAACAAGCCATTCTGCTTCTGTACTTTCTGCTTGCTTATCCCATATAAGCACTAGACCGCAAGAGATCAGGCTGGCCTGACATTTTGAGAATGATCCTGATCAATGCCCATCGATGTAAATAAATCTGTCTCCACATCCTGGGTGTTGTTTTGGTGTTTCTGTTTGCTGTTGCAAGCTCAGCAGGCTGACTCGTGTGTTTGTAAGCAGCTAGAAGGTTGGTTGTTGGCTAACTGGCCTAAGATGACTTATCTCACAAATCTAGTGGTTGTCTAGCTGCCACCAGGATTTGAGAAATAGCTGGAACACAGGTCTTTTGTCATCCATTGGGCCATCCACGTCAGTGCAAAGCTCCAAGAGTGCAAGGCCTAGGCTGCAAGAACTGATCCAGCATCATTTTTCACCATGTTGTATAAGCCAAAGCAACTCACAGGCCATCCCAGAGTCCCAGATTTCTCAATCATGTAAGTAGCATTATAAGAAATTGCACAGGTTAGTTAGGACATTTTCAGTTTATCTTATAGTCATACTCAAAATTTATGGCTAAAAATACAGTTTATGTGGCAAAAAGACACCGTATTGTTGGAAGTCCCTTGAGAGTTATTTTCAGGAGATAGGCTGCTTATTCCCAGAGTTAACGCAAAGTTTCATTTTTTATCGTATCACTTATCAGACTCTCAGAACATCAACAGCAGGGATTCAATTATTTTAATCCTTCTTGTGGAGGGAGTAGAAATAATTAAAATGTTGATGGTCATAATTTTTAAATAATAGTAAAAGAAGAAGGAAGAGTAAAATCCATCACAAAAGCATGAAATACAGGCCAAACATGGGATAGGGCTTGATGTACACATTATTCCTACTCTCTATAAATCCAAAGAGAGGCTTTCTTTCAACCATTTTCCTGATGTGGAAACAAGCCCAGAAAAGGCACCACTTGCCTGAGCAGTGGTAGCAGACTGCAACCTCAGGTCTGTGAGTTTCTAAGCAGGAATGGGAGCATTTTCCATTATGCCACGTTCACATTTGACCATTCCAGGAAGAGAACACAAAGTGAGGAAGTAATTCACTTTACATTTTGTGACCCCTGGTACTTAAGAACACACCCGGGCCTGCTGTGCCATCTTCCTTCTGCTAGAAATGCCTTCTGGTCAATGCAGGGTCAGAGTTTTAGTAGCCAAGAGAACAACTGTGTTATTGAAGCTTCTATTGTCTGATTACTTAGGGAGACAGTAGAGCTTAATTTTATTAATTCACACTGATTTATATAGCTTGGCTCTTTCCACAAAGGATTTGAGGAAACTTACAACAAAAACAATATAGTTGAATATAGAATCCCAGAAGTCAAAGGCAGTAGAAATATATTCCCAGAACCACTTTTTCCATCTTTTACTATCCTTGTGGACAAAAGGAGAAGTCGTTATCATGGAATCTCATCCTTGGAAGAGGTCAGAGTGGGTTTCCAACTACAGAACATAAAAATTACTGGAGAATGTGTTTAAAATGCAGATTTCTTAGCCTATTCCCACACTATGATTCAGGTGGTCTGTGTGAGGCCTTAAAACACGTTAGCAATAAGTTTTAAATTCCCCCAGGCAATACTCTTGTAAGTGCCACATAGAGTATACTTGGAGGAAACCTGGTAAAAATCCAAGTGATTTAAGAATGAAGGAATCTTTTTGCCAATATTTGCTTCAAATTTAATATACTAATTTAGAGTCCCCTGTGTACTGGTCCTGATGCTTAGCTCTACATGTTGAAGATAAATAGAGACTCCTTACCATTAAAAACCCAGTCTATCAGTGAATTTCAACATCTATGGTGATAGCCATCAGTGTGAACCTTTTGAGGAATATGGCCAGTGTCATTTCCAAGGTCTACATGGAAGGTGATAACTGAGAGCCTGGACTTTCCAGATGAGCTCTCTGCAGTAGAAAGTGCCCTGGATAAATTTGGTAATTATATGGGCTAACAGATAAGACTCAGATTCTCTTTTAACTTATCATTTGTGTGGTGGAGATAAGGGTAATACCTACATCATGAGATGGTTAGAATTCAATGCAGGAATAAGATGATAACAAGCTATATATATATAAATTGTAAGACATATATATTGTCTGTGTGTTTTTCTACCCCAGGTGCTTTGAAAGATCTTTTGGTAGCATGTGTCAGTGGAGCTAGAGTTGGAGGTAGTGGTGGTGGTAACGGTGTGTCTTGGTTACATTTTTCTCGTTGCTGAGACAAAATACCCAACACCCAAATTGAAGGAAGGAAAGGTTTATTTAGCTTACAGTTTGTGGAGGTTTCAGTCCTTACTTGGCTGGTTCTGAGGCAGAATGGCACATGGCAGAGGGCAAACTGTTCACGGCAGCACAGCACAGCAAAAACCGCGAGCAAAAGGGAGGAATGGCTGCAAGCAGCCTCCTTTTCTTCCCTACATTGTAAACAACCTACCCCCACCCAGGGGGTGTGTAGCTCTCACACAATCTCTGTGCCTCCTCTTCCACAGGCTCAGGATGTTTACAAAGTAAGCACCCCAGCTTCCTCCTGAGTCACTCAGCTAAACCTCTAGATTCCCCAAGTTGACACAATGTATCAACCATAACATGGTGGTAATGAAAGCAGTATTGATAGTGGTAGGGATGGTGATGATGGTTATGGTGTTTAATCTCTCCCTAGCCAACTTGGAAACAGAAGCGAAGACTAAAAGAAGGCATAGTCCAAAGGCAAGACAAGAAAGATCTATATATCTATCATGAGTGATTCCTTTCCCAACTCTTAAGAAAAACAGATAAGACTATGAGCCAGGTGAGAAGGAAAAGACATAAAAGTTCCATTTTGGTTAGTAAGTTGGAGATAAATAGAACTCCCAGCTGGAAAAGTGGTTTTGTTGCTATAAAAAATATATAAAAGTAGGAGTATGGATATGAGAATCATTGCTTGTGGAGAGAAGTCACAAGGAAGAAATGCACAGGGAGAATTTATAAAGGAGAGGGGAGGCCTATGGGCAAAACTAGAAGACACTCTGAGGCTAAATCCCCCTCCTGTGAAGTGTGATATTCTACAGTACTTTAATCATTTCAATCTTGTCTGAAAAATATACCACAGGAAATACTACCTAATGCTTAGCTGAAGTCGAAGTATATTATGTGTAGTGTGTTTTAAACATGAACTTTCCATGTAATAACCCTACTGGAATATGAAATACTGCTAGTATTTCAGGCTTAGTTCTCAGTGAAATTATGCTAGATCAAGAGATTCTTTTTGTCTCAGTATAATTTCAGTTTATTTCATTCATATTTTGCAAAAAAACCATACGTTTTCATCTATAGAAAAGGAGTTCTGTTTGTAGTCTTTAATTGAAAAATAGTGATTGAATATATTGAATATTTATGGGGAGGAATGTCATATTTGATTTTTTCTCTTTTATGAGCGTGGATTGGTTATATAGATTAGTGGGTTTCACTTGGCAGATTTGTACAGGCACATAACGCTTTGCTTGGTTGTCCCCCCCCCACATTCTCCTTGCTCCATCCCCCTCAGTTTCACATACCGGGGGGGTGGGTCAATATGTATGATGTGTTTTGATCATATTTATGCTCCCTTATTACCTCTATTGTACCTCCTCTTCCCCCTTTTCCCTCCCACCTTTCTAATAATAGTCTCCCTTCTACTTTTTGTCATTTCCTTTTTTACATAGTAGGGAGAACACGGGGCATTTGTCTTTCTGAGTATAGCTTATT
>PVLD010034049.1:0-13050 GCA_004027595.1 Dinomys branickii | reverse complement strand
GGCAGGAGCCATGGGGGTGGGAGGGCTGGCTCCCCCTTCTCAGCTCAGGGAAGTAAGAAACCCCACGGGGAGCGACACGCTGCTCCTGGGGGAGAAAACACAAGCATCTTCTGAAAGCATTAACGGTATCCAGGTAAAGAAATGTGTGCAACACATGATGCATAACGAAGACAGAGCAGAGGCAGAGTCCCTGCGGAGAGGGACAGCAGTCCCCGCAGTCCAGGAACTAGCACCCACTGCCCAAAGGCAAGGGTCAGGTTCAAGCAGCAGGCACCTTAGGAACACTAGGAGTACTGCAGCCCACGTAGTAATGGCTACTGTCGGATGGATCCCAGAGAAAATTAGGCTACAAAATGCATTTTCTACCTCCAAAGAAAACTTGAAGAAAGGGGAAGCCCAGGTCCATAGGGAGCCCTCCTACTGCGAGAACGCCTCCTTACCTCAGCAAACAAGTGTGATGAGCACCTCGGGCTGCAGTCAGCAGGCCAGACCTGAGCGCCACAGCCATTTGATGACTACAAGACTCAACAAAGACTGGGCAAGGAATCCCTCAGTCCCACGCCAGGAGCCTGGACCCAAAAACGGTCACCTGCACCTCAGGTTCATGGGGCGTGGAGCCTCAGAGCACCCTGTTCACTGCCACAAGCATGATGCGATTCAGAAAAATGTCTTCCCCAATCAGTCAAACAGTGCAGCTTGCACCTCCCCTGGAGGAAAATCCTACCTGAGCAAGCCTGTGCAATCTTACACAAGCACGTTTTGTGTGGGCTAATGGCGTTTTTATTCTGGAGACATGTATCGTTTCCCATTAAATGACCTTTTCTCACACAGGTTGAGGATCCTTCCTGTGTCATGCTGGGCCCTGGGAGGGAGGGTGCTGAGCTTTCCTAAGAGCAGCGGATCCTTCCTGTGTCATGCTAGGCCTGGGAGGGAGGGTGCTGAGCTTTCCTAAGAGCAGCTTCAGGCCTAGGACTTGGGGAAGTGACTTGGGGCCTGCAAAGCTCGCTTCCTGACCCAGGAGAGCCAGCTCCCAGGCACCTCAGCTCACCGCGCCCTCCCGATGGCTCCAGCGCGGTCAGAAGATAGTACCTGCATCTCCCAAATGTCAAGGGGAGCAGAAGGACATTCTCACAGTGGGTTCCTGGGTGGGCATTGTTAGAAGCACAGATAGAAATTGTTAAACACAGTTTCTTGGACTAGAAAAGGGTTCAGTAGCAGGCAGTACATTGGGCCAAGGGTGGTTTTGCCCACTTTCTGAAACAGCTGCCAAGAATTTCTTTCTTCTGAGCACCCTTACAAGGCAGGAGAAAAAGTACTGTGAATGCTGCTACCGCATGCTATTCAAGAGAAAGCCAAGTGTGTAAAAACAAAGGGGTCTGTCTTAATCAACCTTATTTATGAGATTTGCAACTGTGTAACTTATGGCTCAGCCCCAAGTTCAAATTGACCATGAAAAGTAAATGTTTTGAATTCTATCTAGAAATTTAGGACGCTGGACAACACAATTAGAAATGCTCATGAGAAAAGGTTTACACAGTAGCAAGAATGATGGGAAAAGCATGATCAAAGCAAGGGAGTGTAATTTTAGGATATTTGTGATAATTTTGTCCATTGCAATAATTTTTAAAAATTTAAACATTTTTCAATCAATTCTCATGAGCTTAACATTTGTTGAATGAACAAATGAGCTGATTAAAAGCTGTGAGAAACATATAAATGACAATAAGAAAAGACCAAAGTCACCCAAATTCAATGGATCTGTTTTTGTTGAGTATTGTTAATTCAATACAATGACAACAAACACTCCATATCTATGAGTTGTGCATCCATCAACTTCACTGAGGAGACAAATTAGCAACAGTATCGCATCTGCAGTGAGCATATGCTGACATTGTTTTGTAATTATTCTCTAAACAATCCAACATAGCATCAGATAACACAAAAATTACTGAGATGATGTTAACATTCAGTTGGATATTGTAAGTGTTCTAGAGATGGTTGAACAAACAAGAGGACAGGCAGAGGGTTTGTGGAACTATGTGTCATATATAAGGGATTTGAACCTCTGAGAATCATGGTACAAATCCTCTTTGGAAATGAAGGTATAACTATGCATATTTACACTATAATGGTAGCAGCTGTCACAGTATTAATATGATGAATTTTCTTTGTTGACCTTTTCATAGTAGTCATAATTTAAAAGGATACACTACTGTTAAAGCAAAAGCTTTAGACAAAGTGTAGAAAGGAACATAGGTCAGTAGCACTGGGCCTGGCTGGGGAAGTACAAGGTCTGGAGTTCAATTCCCAGTACCAAAAAGAATAAAAGAAAAACCAGTATAATAAATGGGTAAAGAATACATTTGTAGTATTAAACAGAAACTATTCGTATAGAAAGATGAATTTGAATAGAAATTCATTCAGAAAGATTTAGAACAAGTTGGCAGACTAAAGGTCATAATGCGCATTTCACTACAAAAGCAACAATATAGCCTCCCCTGGGCGCATTATAGCTCTGGGAGAAGCCTAGAGTATAATAAATGATGTGCAGCTACCCAACAGAGCACAAAAAGTGAGATGGTCACACAGAAAAGCATAGAAAGCTCTTCTTCTGTGTCAACAGACAGACAGACAGACACACACACGCACACACGCACACGCACACACGCACACACGCACACACACACACCATCCCACAACGAATTTCCGGGGATCAACTCAATGGAAGAAAAGTAATGTAGCACAGTTGTAAGGATAGTTGGAGACCAATAGGGCAGACTAGAGAGGTCAGGGATAAGTCTGTACATCCAGAGTCACCTGATCATCGCCAAGAGTATGAAGGATAGCCAGTGTGGAAAAGACAGTCTTCAATAATTCATGTGAGAGAAATTGGATATCTACATGGAATAGAACGAAACTTGACTTCCAACTTACACCACTTGCAAAAATCCATTCAAAATGGTGGAAAGTCTTAAATGGAAGACCTCCAATCATAAAAGTGTTACAAAGATACATAGGAAAATTACTCTTGACATGGACTTGGGAAATGATTTTTAGGATGTGACACCAAAAGCACAGGCCTGAAAACCAAAAATAAATAAAAGTGATTACTTCAAAGAAAAATTGTTTTGTACAGTAAAGAGCATGTTAGGGTGACAAAAATCTTTTGCAGTGGGAGAAAATTTTAAGGCATACGTAAATGATTTCTATGCAAACCATGTAAGATAGTTACACAAATCAATAGAAAAAATTCCAGCTAATTTCATTTTTAAGAATGAAGAAAGGCCCAGGGTGGACATTTCTGAAAAGAAAGGAACTGACCAACGGATATATGGAAAGGTTTGCAGCATCACTTAACCAACAGAGAATGTGAACTTAAGCACCGTGAGACCTTATCTTACACTTATTAGAATGTTAATTAAAAAGAGGTAGGTGTTGTAGAAAATGTGGAGAAAAGAAATTCCTGCACACTACAGATGTGAATATAAAGTAGTATAATCATTAGAGGCAACAAAATGATTGTTCTCATAAAATTTAAAATAGAATTATTTTATGTCCTAGCAATTCCTCTCCTACATGGATGTCTTACTCTCTTTTTCTCTTTCTATAACAAAACACTGAAGGCTGCATAATGTATGAAGGAAAGAGGTGTATTCTATCCCACTGTACTAAAGTCCAAGATCATGACCTTGGTATCAGGTTGGCTTCCTCGTGCTGGCCTGATGGCAGGAAAGTGGGGAAAGCAGGCGTGTGTGGAGAATCCCACATGCATAAGAGAGGAGAAGGGCACCAGGCCTTCATTGTCCTCTTAAGGCAGCCAACCCAGCCCTGTGAGAGGGACAACTCACTCATGCAAGAAAATCATTACTCCCTCTGGATGACCTCACGTGAGGGTGGATGTTGATCTGCATGTCAGAGACCTAGGAGATGAGGGAAGCTCACTTCTGATTACCTCTCAGCAGGTCAGGAGATGACCTTGGAGGCCATGTTTTGTCTGTGGCTCCTTCTGCTCAGGTGCTCCTGCCTTGTCCTCTGCTCCCTGCTGCCTTGATGGGGAAGCTTTTCTCTACCAGGCCCCTCTGCTCTGATGCCGCTGCCTCAGAGCCAGGCAACCATGGACTGAGACCTCTGAACCTGTGAACTATGACAAAGCTCCCCTCAAGTTGCTGGTGTCAAGTATTTGTCCCAGCAGCACAATGCTGAGCAACTTAAATCAATGTAGTGTATATCCAAGAGCAATGAAATCAGCATTCCCAAATGGTATCTTGCCTCCTGTATTCCAACATTTTTCACAACAGCCAGAGGTGGAAATTATCAAAGAATATCAATAGTTAAATGCATGAGGAGATGATACACACACACACACACACACACACACACACACACACACACAATATTATTCAACCTTGAAAGTGAGATAGTGTTGCTTACAAAACTTGGACTATCCTGGAGGACATCATGCTAAGTGGGATATCCACAAACAGAAGGACTGCATGAACTCACAGATGTGTGAAATTTAAAGTAACCATACTTACAGAAGTAGAGAACAGAGTGGTAGTTATCTGTGCTGTGAAGAGGGAAAGAAATCACAAGATGTTGGTCAAGTAGTAGGACATTTTAGTTGCTGTAAGTGCATAAGTTCTGGACACGTTCTGCAGAACAATGTAAGATTAACAGCATTATATCATAAACTTGACATTTGCTGAGATGGAAGCTCAGTGTGCTTTCACCAGACACAATAACGTTTTTCTGTGTCACTGTCACACTACACAGTTCAGGCAGGCTTTGAACTCATATGGAGCCCTGGTTGGCCTCAAACTTTCAGTGATCCTCCGACTTCAGTCTCCTGTGGTCTGGGACTCCATGACTGTGCCTCCCTCCCATGACCAGAGAGAGTGCAAAAATAGTTTTACATAGTAACTGTGAGGCGCTCATTATGTTAGGACAATTTTGCTGTTCCAAATGGTCTTTTAGGGAACATTCTGGTGTTGGGTGTTAGCAGACAGGATTTACATATCTTTTCTAAACAATAGCATCTCCGTCTACTGGAAAAATATAAGGTGGTCCCATGGCCTCTGGCTTTGGGGCTTTTAACTCTCCCTTTATGTGTTTATGAGGAATGTGAGTTGATTCTTGCCAGTGCAATATGACAAGGGTGACAGGATGTCACTGTCATGATTGTGTGGACACCTTCTCCTGTCAGACTCCCTCCTCATCTCCTGTCAGAATCCCTCCCCTTCTCTCGTCAGACCTGCTCCCCTTCTCCTGTCAGACTGGTTCCGCTTCTCCCGTCAGACCCACTCCCCTTCTCCTATCAGAGTCACTCTGTTGGTTTGATGAAGTAATTGGCCATGTTTAAAGTGCCCACTTTGCAGTGAGGCATTCATAGTGTTCGAGGTGGTTTTATTCCACACCTAGTGAGAAACAGGTGTTCTCAGTCCCATAACCATGAGAAATGATTCCTCAGAGTGGAAACAAATACAGTTCAAACAATGACTACTCATTTACACTTCAGGATCCATGAAGGACTTAATTAGAGTTGGATGAAAGGAGGACCAAGATATTTGACCTTGAAAGATGGGTTCTTATGCATGAGAATGCAAATAGGCAGAGGGGCTCTGGGGAGATAGACTCCTTCAGTGCCATTATTTCCCCAGTATTCTCCCCGTACTTGTATATACACTTTATCTATCTACCTATCTATCTGTCTGTCTGTCTATCATCTATGTCCATCTTTCATGTATCACTCATGCACCTCAAGAATGATACAATGGTGTAGGAGCATTCACACAGCTCAGGGTGGAACAGGGAGGTTGGACCCAGTTACATGTACTGAAAAGGCCTCTGCATGGATTCTACATTGGCCAGGCAGCAAAGAGGCAAAACAGAAAAGGAAATCAGGGCCTCCTGAAGGCCTCCTGGTAACTGAGCCCAGAGGACATCTGCATGCTGTCTGAGTGAAGAGCATGCCTTTCCTTGCTCACACAATGGCCCTCCTCTATGAGTGAGCTCTGGCTCAGGTGCAGGTACAGAGCACAGCCAGTCTGCTTGTACTTCTAGGCAAAAGCAAAAGCACAAAAGAGCTGTGGTTGGAGACAGGGAGCAGCCTAGGGAGCAAGACATCTGATCGCTGGTGACTGGAGGGAGGACTCAGTGGAACCCGCACCGACAGTCTTCTTCCCATCCTGCCTTCCTCTGATTGAAGTGGAGGTTCCCAGCACTGGTGCCCTGGGTCCTGCAGGTCTCTGTGTTCATTTCCCTCAATAACCTTGGTGTTCTTTTTGGGGAACTTTGCTGTGTACCAAGCATTGATAAAGAACAAACATTCTGAAAACATGACTGATAAGGAGTGGAACAGGAGGCTGGAGATTTGCTATTTCCTGCCTCTCAAACTCGTCACCGTGTCAATTCCGTGGTCTCTTTTTCCAGTCTCAATTTTGCTGTTGATTGATTCTCAGAGGGAACACAGCCTGAGAATGCAGACAATGGGCATGGCCCTCAGGATAGCTGCAACCAGGTTCACATCAGAGCTCTCAGGTCCGTCATCTCCTTCCTTTTTCTCTGTGCTCTGTCTTTCGTGTCCCTGATCTTTGATGCTACAGTCATTATCACCTCGGACAGTAGGTGCTGCTGGCTATGACAGATCTCAGTCTACCTGTGTATGTATGTGCAGCCTTTCATCCTCATCTACAGCAGCCTCAAGCTTCAAGTCATGGTCAGGCAGCTACTGTGATGGGCAGGGTTTTCTGTGTGACTGAGGTAGCACAGTGTCCTGATCCAGCCCCCAGAAGAGACTCAGGGGAGGGAACACAGCCTCACCTATATGGTAATGGGCTCATAGGCAGTTGAGCACTAGATCATAGCATGGGATTCCTCCTCTTGGAAGCAGCACAGAGAGGAAAAGCCAGATGCCCTCTGACCACGCTTCCTGTCCTTGGGAAACTGTTAAAATGGACCCACATTAAACCTGGGTACCCAGCAATATTTGGAATTCCAGAATATACAATTTTGTCATAATTTTATACTTAAATTCCATTGTAACATGGTAGAGAAATCACACAAATTTTGTGTTGTATTTTCATTTCCATTCACTTCAAGATATTTTCGAGTTTTCTTTTTTTCATTTCTGCTTTCACCAGTGGGTTAATCCAAGAAGTGGTGTTTAATATTCTCATATTTTGGGATTTACACAGATGTCATTATGGGATTGCTTTTGAACTTAATTCTAATGTGATCAGAGTGCATTCTCTGCATTATTCTCATCCTTCAAATTATTTTGAGACTCTGGGCAGCATATGATCACTCCTGAGGATGCTCCTGAGAAGAGCTCATGTCCTGCTGCTGATGGATGGAGTATTCAATAAGTGTCAGTCCGGCACTTGGTTGATGGCATTGTTCAATTTTCACACCTTCCATATCCTAGTTGATTTTTTTTCTATTTTTCCATGTATTGAGCGGCCAGTGTTGAATTATCTAATTGTGTGGTTTTTTCCTTTTACTTCTTCTATCTTTGCTTCATGCCACTTAAAACTATGCAATACATTTAGGAGCCTCAGCCTCCCTACTCGCACTGTGCAGTGTCCCCACTGTGGGAGGTTCTACACAGTCACCATTTAGATGCCACATACTTTTGTTCTTCATTGCATTTACTTGGGTCAATTGTCTGTGTTTTGTTTGTGTCTATCTTTTAACTCATTGTTCCAGGATGTGAGGCACATTTTCCTCATTTTTTTTAAAGGTTTAATACTTTCTGATTGAATTTTGGTCTTTAGGGATTTAAGTTCTTGGATACTCTACTTTGTTGTGTACTGTTAAAGCAGTTTTGTCTCTGAATGGCTACCAGTTCAGTTAGTTATAAATTAGTGTAATCCTGTGGGTTTTTACACACTAATTTAGGGAGTTCTAAGATGATCTTCATTCTAGATGTAACTTTACTCAACTTCCAAGGTTTAGCTTTTCTGCCATTCATATAGCAGAAAATAGCAACATTTTATTTGATAATGTTTCTTCCCCGGACCTGAAGAGAGGTAAAGTGAATGTTGGCTCCATTTGGTGTCTGGAGGTTATTTGTTTTATACTTTTTCTTTCCTTTAAAGTTACCCATTCCCAGTTTTGTTACACTACATATACATACTAGTGTTTAGCCCAAACTCAAAGACCTAATTCTACCATTTCCCTGTGTGGAGCTAACTCCTCCCTGGAGCTCTGCTCTTTTTCTAATTTGCAAATACCTTCTCCTCATCCTTAACTGAGCAGTGTTTCCACACTGCATTCCCTCTGTATGCCACAATCTGGATATTGCCTGCTGCCAGGAAGTCTGTGTGATTATATCAACCATTTCGTTGCTTTTCCTTCTTGCAGGAATACAGTTCTCTGCTATTTTTAAAATTCTGAATTTAATAGTTTGAATTTTTTCTAATTTTCTATCTATTTATTGTAACTGGGTAAATCTGTACCCTGTTCCCCATTGATGCCTGTGAAGTGAACACAGACACTTTTTTATTTTTAATTTATTATTGTATTGTCTTAGAGAGTTCTCTCAATTGAGTGTTCATTATCCTAGTACTTTCTTTAATATTCCAGGAACAAGAAGAGTCTATTCATATGAAAAAGGTGGGGCTATAATAACTGTCAGCTGACTTTGCCACTGTGCAGATAAAATTATGAGGGATGATTGTGGGGAAAGGACTGTGATTGCTAATAGATTGATTACTGATGGTGAGCTTATGATCCACAGCTGAACTGAGTGAACGTGGGGCTGGGCATGGAGGCCCGACTGAGGGTTGTTACCCTCAGCTGAGGGGCAGAAATGGAACGGGATAATGAATTTCTCCTGTTGGTTTTAGTTACGTTCTTTGTTCTAATAAAAGGTGATTGAGATGAGTGTTCGAGGTTGCCACAGTCCCAGAGAATGTACGCCCCCCAGATCCCAGACTTTTGGTTCTCCTGTTTTTCTTGTCTCTTTTACTTTCCATTTTTCATCTGGGGGCACCTTGTTCTTGGGACCTGTCCGTGTAGATAGAACCAAGATATTGGTGCCATGAAGAGGGACTTGAGAATGAAAGCAGTGTTCAAGACTAGGGAAAGGGAATTAATCAGTGCTCGACAGGGTGGATAAAATTGGGCGGGTAGGTAAGCTTGGTCTCTGGGATTGTTCATCAGGGTCATGGGAAATTTCTGTTTCAGAAAAAATCTGAACCACAAGAGATTTTATAAGAGGAAGGAAGTGAGGAAACTAACGCTTCAGGAACAGGGACCTATTGCAGAGGAGGAAGGAAGGTATGGATCTTTTGGATCTAATACTGACTATAAGAAGGGGAAATTGGATTTTTCTCCACCTCCGTCTTCAGTCTCTCAAGCACATCCGGCACAACCCTCAGCCGTAATATATGAATCTTGGGCCTCTCAGGCATATCTGGTACAGCCCTGAGCCCCAATATATAATAAGCCTAACTCTTTCAGGGGCCCACCTCAGTTAACTGTTCAAAGACCATTACATACAATTACAGTTATGAGGGCTTTTGCTCAGGCCAGACAGGAAGGAGATTTGGATGCTTGTAAGGCTTTTGCTATGTACCCAGTTACAAGTTACTCAACTGCCAGGAGATCAGGGAAATCGCAAGGGTATGTTTGGTATAATCATGCGCCATTATCTTTGAGAACTCTTAAAGAATTAAAGCAGGCTTGTGTTTCATATCCTTATACTTTTGGGTTCATTTCGGGACTTGCTCAGTCCGACTGTTTAATTCCATGGGAATGATCGGACGTACAGTTGTCAGTCTCGCTCATTCCTCCAATTTAAAACATGGTGGAGAGATGAAGCACAGTTAATGACCTGTGGAATGCCCATGCTAACCCGCCAGATCCTATTTCTGTGGACCAGCTCACAGGCTCTGGTAATTGGATTGGAATTGATCAGCCAACAGAATATAATGATGATGTTATTATTCAAACTAAAATGTGTTGTCTTCAAGCATTGGAAAAGATTGCTTCTCTTGGCCAAGCTGTCCCCTCCATGACTGAGATTATTCACGGTGCTCATGTGCCTTATGTAGAAATTAGAGCTAGACTAAGAGAAATCAGAAAACAGTGTCGCAACCTCCCTTGAGAGAACTACTATTAAAAATGTTATCTTATCATAATGCTAATTCAGAATGCAGAAAAGTCTTAAGGCCTCTGAAAACTCAGGACATTACTTTGGATGAGTACATAAAAGCGGTGGGGATATAGGGTCAGAAACCTTTAAAGCAGCATTGCTTGGAGCTGCTTTAAAGGGAAACAGCGCTTGTACTCAAAAGAATGTGAATGTTTCAAATATGGTAAAATAGGGCATGTGAAAAAAGGAATGCAGACTAGCAAGACAAAGGATGGAAGACTGGATAAATTGAAAGGTTAATATTTCAGAGGATTCTTTACCTGTTAAGTTCTGTCCTAGGTGTCAGAAAGGACAACAATGGGTTAGTATGTGTCGATCAAAATATCACAAAAATGATACTCCTCTGATACTGGTGGAAAACTTCAGCTCGGGCCCAGCCTGGGACCCAGGGATAAACAATATGGGAAGTTACCAGGTGTTTTTACCAGCAACAGCTATAACCATGCCCAAGCAGAGTCAGTGACCTCTTTGCCACCACCAGTGGTAGCGTAGCATTAGATATCCACTCCTTAAAGAATGTGATGTTATCCCCTGTGTTAGGAATTCAAAAGATTAAAACCGGGATTTATGGGCCTCTACTTGAGGGATCTGTTGGTTTGCTTGTGGTAAGAAGTAGTTTGACTTCAAAAGGGCTTATAATATAAATGTGGGTGATAGACTCTGACTCTAAAGATGAGACTCAGGTTATGATGCAAGCTTTACAAGCATATCAATTTGAAGCAGGGGAGTGTATAGCCCAGTTATTGCTTCTTCCATATGTAAAAGGCTGAGCTGCTGCTATAGAGCATGTAGGAGGTTTTGGAAGTACTGGAAAAAGAATTATCTGGCAAACCTCTATAGGAGACAAAGACCTGAGTTACAACTGAAAATAGATGGAAAAGCTTTTAAGGGATTGGCAGACACAGGAGTAGACGTAACGATAATTTCCTGGCAATACTGGCCTAAATTATGGCCTGCCGTGAAAGTTCCTACAGTTTTCTCTGGTGCTGGGACAATGACAGACGTTCACCAGAGTGTTAACATTTTGAAGATTTCTTGTCTAGAAGGACAAATAGGCACTTTACAATGATATGTTGCTGTTGTAGAAGTGAATCTAAGGGAAGAGATTTGTTAATGCAATGGGGAACATAGAGTATGATTGACCAAATGCATTATAACCTTTGTGAAGTTAATAGTTGTGTACAAGCTCTTATTATTTCCAAAGAGACACATGGTTTGGAGCATCCAAATTTAGGATAGAGGCCACTGTAGAAAGGGGCTTTGCTCTATCTTTAAAATGGCTTACTGATCTGCCAATTTGTGTTGAGCAGTTGCCTCTTCTCAAAGAAAGATTAGAAGCCCTAAGATCATTAGTACAAGAACAACTGTTAGAAGGACATATTGCGGATTCTACTAGCCCCTGTAATTCCTCTTCATTTGTGATTAAAAAGAAAGCAGGTAAATGGAGAATTGTCACAGATCTTAGAAAATTTGATGAAGTTATTCAATCTATGGGTCCATTATAGTACAAATGGGGGGTGATAGAATTTGACTCTAAAGATGAGACTCAGGTTATGATGAAGGTTTACAACCATACCAAATTGATGCAGGAGAGTGTATAGCCCAATTATTGCTTCTTCCATATGTAAAAGTTCATGCTGTTCCTATAGTGTGAAGGAGGTTTTGGAAGTACTGCAAGAAGAATTTTTTGGCAAACCTCTATAGAAGACAAAAGACCTGAGTTACAACTGAAAATAGACCGAAAAGCTTTTAAAGGATTGGCAGAAATAGGAGCAGATGCAACTATAATTTCCTGGCAACATTGGCATAAATTATGGCCTACCATGAAAGTGCCTACAGTTTTCTCTGGTGTTGGGACAATGACAGATGTTCCAGTCGAGATTACTCTCTCCTGTCATAATACCTAAGAATTGGAAGTTAATTATTACAGACCTTAAGAATATTTTTTCTTACTATACCATTGCGACTGGTAGATAAAGAAAAATCTGCATTTACTGTGCCTACTTTTAACAACCAGGGACCAGTAAAAAGGTATCATTTGAAAGTTCTCCCTCAAGGAATGCTAAATAGTTCAATACTCTGCCAATATTATGTTAACAAACCTTTGGAATTGTTTCAGGAAATATTCCTAGATGCTCTAATTGTACACTATATAGACGATATTCTCTTTTCTGTTAAGTCAGAAAGGTATTTACAGGAAAAGTTCTCTGCAGCTAAGCAATTGTTGACTGACTTTGGCTTGCAGATAGTCCCAAATAAGATTCAAACCGACTATCCCGTTACTTTTTTAGGTCATGTCCTTCAACAACAGCAAATAATTCCCTGAAAAATTAATATTCTTACAGATCAGTTTCTCACCCTTAATGATTTTCAACAACTATTAGGAGATATTAATTGGTTAACATCTTCTTTAGGCATTCCTACCTATGCATTGCAAAACCTTTGAATACTCTTAAAGGGAATCCTGCATTAGGCAGCCCTCAATACCTTGCAAAAGAAGGAGAAAAAGAATTAGCCTGGGCAGAACTGCATACGAGTCAAGCTCAATTAACCCATATAGATTTATCTAAACCAGTTATACTTTCAATTTTTCTATGATCTCATTTTCCTACGGGCAAAGGGAAGAAGTTTTAGAATGGATTTTTATTCCACTCAAAGAACAGAAGTGACTCATTACTTATATAGATAATATAGGGCTAATTGTATTTAAAGGCCAAACTCATTTACAACAGTTATCAGCAAAAGACCCTGAATCTATTATTTTTTTCTTAACAAAGCAGCAGACAGATCAGGCATTAAATATGAATGAACAGTGGCAGACTGGACATGCTGATTGTATTGGAAAAACAGGCAATCATTTTCCTAGTTCTAAACTTTTACAGTTTCTTAAATGG
>PVLD010034048.1:0-13054 GCA_004027595.1 Dinomys branickii | reverse complement strand
AGTCCTGCCGCTCCCGAGACGGAAGACTCTCCTGCTGGTCGCGGATCACCCAGGGGCGGATCTGCCGGAGGGGCGCCCCCGCCCCCCCCCCTCGCAGCATTTGCTCCTTACCTAGCTTCTACTTAGCTCAGAAACCTCTGCCCTTCCCTTAACTTTGCAGAAATGCTATAGTTCCTACCTGACTTACAACACTGAAACGTTTAAATACATTATTTTGAAATGTCTAACTTACATTTTTTTATTATAGGAAAATCTTTCCAATTTCATGGTACAAATTTTCCTATAATTAGAAAGCAAAAATAATTGAAGACATTTATTGACTTTTGGTAATTCAATTAATCTCCTTTCTATCAAATACCCATGTTCTAAGTGATATTTAGCCTACAGTATTTGAAAAAGTATATATAGGTGTTTGTACTTTGAATGTGCCATTTGAGTAAATATAAATAATCTTCAATTGTTACATAAACTAGACACAAACATTTCAGGGCTATATATATGTGTGTGTATATACATATATATGTGTGTGTGTGTGTGTGTGTGTGTGTGTGTGTGTATACTTTTTTTTTTTGAGACAGGGTCTAGCTACATAGTTCAGACTGGCCTTGAACTCATTATGTAGCCCAGGCTGGCCTCACACTGACAGTGAATCTCTGCCTCGAATCCCAAGTGCTGGGATTATAGGCATGTGCCACCACACCCAGGTTACATTTTTGAGTAAAGATTAATCTAATTGTTTTCTGTAGATTCTTCATCCTCTAAAACTGATAGTAATTTAAACACACACAGATACACACTACACACAGATACACATACACACATGCACACAGATACACACGCACAGGGATACACATATACACACACACACACACACACACAGATACACACATCAACATGATATACACGCACATGGATACAGACACATGGATACACACACGCACAGATACACATGCACATGAATACACACATGCACAGTGATACACACGCACATGGATATACACATACACAGATACACATGCACATGGATACACACGCACACACGTTGCTCTGAAGACTTCTGTACTTGTGATGCTAATCACAAATAGCTCATGATATAGGGACTGTTTGGGGGGGAGTTTGTTTTATTTTGTGGTATTAGGGATTAAACCAGGGTCTCAGTAGTCAACTATATCCCTAGCTCTTTTTAAAAAATTATTTTGAGACAGGGCCTCACTAAATTCATACTTGAGGCCCTTCTGCCTCTGCCTCCCAGAACAGCATGTCTGTAGGCATGTGCCACCACACCTGGTCACTGTGCTATTTTCATTTTACTGATGAGAAAACTGAGCAACTGAGAAACCAGTCATTAAGCGACACAACCAGGGTTTAAAACCATAGCGTCTGAGACCAAATCCTTCAGTTTTGTAGGTTCTCAAATGAAACAGCGATCACTCTCCACTGTAGTAATTATTTCAAGCACTTAAAAATAGTTTAATGAAAGTCTTCCTAGGATCTTTAGGTTTTAAGGGTATACAGTGTTGTGTATTATGTGTCTTGGTCCCATTATCCATTAGGAAGTCAGAGGGAAACTGTTTCTTGAACTTAGATATGGGTACACAATCATGATACTATTAAAAATTAAACATTATTTGATCCCATAAATATTTGTCAAGAAACTAAGTCCACTGTAGAAAAAGAATCATATCTGTGTGACTTTAATTCTCAGGTCCTTACACACTGTCCTATTTTATCCTCAAACCAAACAAATAAAAGTAGGGCAGACGCTACTGCTTTCACTTTACAATGAGCAATGCGAGCACAGAGGTGCTCTGCTCAGCGTCTCGCTGCTTGTTAGTGGGCAAGGCTGGGCCGGAACCCAGTGCTGTGAGGGGCTGACGTTTTCCCTTATTCTGCTTTGAAGAAACTACCGTGCAAGTTGAACATCTTCTGCTCTTTCTTCCTTTCCTTCTCTTCTTTTGGGAAGATCTTCAGAGGGATTTTTGATAACAGCCTGGGTTTGGCTACTTCTAGGAGTTGTGTGAGTAAAGTGCATTCTTAAGAGTTTCTACAGTTCCTTGTGTATATCTGGGAGATGTGCTTTGATGGGGTGGAGGAGGGGACCCGCAGCTCTGTACTAAGGTTCATTTTCCTCATGTGCAAGGATCAGCGATTGTGTGGTTGCCAAATTGGTTCAATGTTTGAATGCTAAGCAGGCAGACAAGGACAGAGAGGTGTCAGATGGGAAGCTAATGACAAAAACCTATAACCGCGGGAAAAATAGCTCCAGACTCACTAAAGGGGTCTTAGTTCAGAGTAATTATCATTAGGAAGTGATTAAGGCGAGCTTTTTAAAGCGGGCTGATGGACTGTTTTCATCCGAGTCATGCAGGGGCATTGTTACATTCCTGGGCGCCACCTCCAATATACTGAATCAGAAGCATTGGGCAGGGACAGTGAATTTATAACACCATTCAACTTTAAGAGGAACCTAGGTAAGGTAAGAAAATAGAATTTTTACTTATTTTCAAATGACTACCTTTTTCAGTTTTTAAAATACCACAGATGGCAGAAGAGCTGAATGCTCCATTTCTTAAGCATGGCTGCATAGACAAAGCTCTGTTTCAAGGGCTCAGCAGGAAAAAGCATCCTCAGGGAAGAAAACTGACATCGTAACAAACAATAATGGAGGTCGAAATCAACTGCGGTAGAGTGATGGTATTTGACTAAGCGGTCTGAGTGAGAAGAACACACTACCCTGATCTAATGATGAAAAAGTAGGCAAAGCTGAGTGGAGGAGCGTTATACAAATACCTGATCTGCACTCGGGAAAATAAACCCTCTGGACTCAAGGCCAGTCTCAGAAACTTCTCACAACCTAGTGGAGCTTTGGGGAAAATGACGACTACGTGCAAGGTGTCATCTGGACGCATTCACAGAGCAGAGAGGGTGACATCAAAAGACAAGAAACCGAGGAAATCTGAAATATTTATGTATCAATACTGGCTCATGAATTGCTACACGAGTACCCCACAAATAAAGAGAACAGGGTGAAGTATCTTCAACTACACTGTTCCTCGTTTTGTGGGTTTTTTTTTTTTGTCTTTTTGGGACGGTCTCGCCATGCAGTTCAGGCTGGCCTTGAGCTCACTTTGTAGCCTAGGCTGGTCTTGAACTCACAAGGATCCTCCTTCCTCGGCCTCCCAAGTGCTGGGATTACAGCCCTATGCCACCACACCCCACTGTTCCTCATTTTGTAAATCTAAAACAAGTCTAAAAATTTTCTATTTTTAGAATACCCGGTATGCTTATGATAGCTGAGGCCAACAGCAGCAAAGGCAGCCAAGAACAAGATACCTTGTGTGTGCCCTGGGTGAGCCAGTCAGCTCACCTGGGCAGTTGTTGAAGTAGGTTAGAGCTGGTTGCACATAATCACATTTTGCAGGTAAATGTTCAAAATGAAGTCAGTACTTGGTCAAGCACAGAGAACTCTGCTTCCTCCAAAACAGAGCTTTCAGCAGGCTAAGTGCTCCTTTTAGAAAGAAAAATTATTTTCAAGGCTCCACTAAGTCACTGTTTCTTGAACCTGATTTTAAGAAAGAAAGTTAACGACTGAGGGATCTGTAGGTCTCTCTACAAGCCTGTGCACATGGGTCCTAGTCTGGGCTCTGGCCTCCTGGCTGTGGTGAGGCCTGGTGGCCTTCTCCAGTGAGAGAATCATCTCCAATCCTCCTTCCACGACTGCTCTGGCCCAGGAATATATGTATTTTATATATATTCCTGCATCAGTGCTATCATTGATTCACTTGAGTTTTGACAAATGTGAACAGAACTTAACATTATGAGTCATTCAGGGTCCTGAGTTCGATCCCCAGTACCGCAAACAAAACAAAACAAAACAAAAAAAACCATCATGAGTCATAATGTAGGTTTCAGTGACCTTCAAATGCCCCTTGTGCCCTTTTCCACATGGTTGTCCTGCTACCACCACACGAGCATTGGCCATCCCCTGCTGTGTTTCCTGTCACTGTAGACTTCTGGTTCTAGAATCCACTTTATTTAAACGGAGTCAGGTAGCACACACGTTTGCGTGCACGGTGGCTTCTTAGCACGTGCTTCTGAAGTTCATTTAAGCTGCTCTGTGTACACTAGTACCTTAGTTTTTGCGTGCCCAGAAGTATTCCACTGTCTGTACATATACCACAGTTTGTTACCCATTTGCCAGTAAATGGCACTTGAGCTATCTCCAATTTGGGCCTGTGATTCTAAAGAAAGCTGCTTTGCCCACTCCAGGGAGTCTTTACGGGAACAGAATTTCCTTTCAGTGGTCTGGGCAGGTGGACCAGCTCTTCTGTGACATCATGGTGAACTTTTTAAGAAACTGCCCAGTTTTCCTTTCACATCCCCATCAGTAATTCATGAAAATTCCAGCTTCTTCAGACCCTTAACAAAGGTTAGTGCTGTCAGGCGTTAGGTCCACCATTGCGTTATGTAGCGCACTGCGATTTTAGCTTGCACTTCCCCAATAACTAATGATGTTAACCATGTGTCATGTACTTGTTTGCCTTTTATATGTATTCACTGGTGAACTGCAACATAATTAAATTGTGTTGACTGTTGTTTTATTATTGAGTTGTAAACGTGCTTTATGAATTCTAGATATAAGGCCTTTATCAGATACATGTTTTGCATATATTTTCTCCCAGGTTATGGCTTGCTTTTTTTTGAATAGTGTGCCTTTTGAATTTTGCTGAAGTGCAATTTATCAATTTCTTTTACGGTTTGTATTTCTATTTTACTATTTAGGAAATCTTTGTCGAAGTGTAAATTCTTTAAAATTAATGCATAGATGCAATGCAATATGGGTCAGTATCTCAAAAGGCTTCTTTACAGAAATTAACAAGCTGGTCCCAAAGAATACATACAAATACAAAGGTCATAGAACAGCTGAAACAGTTTTGAATGAGAACAATTTTAAAGGACTTAGATTACGTGATGTAAAGATTTATTATACAAACGTACAGTAATAATATTATATTTGTGTATCAATAGACAGCTATATCCATGAAATAGTAAATCCAAAACACACACACGCACATGCAGACGCACACACGCACTCAGTTGACTTTGATGAAAGTACCAACGTGAAAGGCAAATCATTGTAACCAATAGCACTAAAGCATTAGATTAGAAATATGTTTAAATATATGCACTGAATTTTTAGCTAAAAAATACACAAAGTAGCCTCCAGTTGGGTCATAAACCCAAGTGAAAATAAAACTATAAAACTTCTAGACAAGAATGGAGAAAAACATTTGTTCATAAGTGAGGCCACAACAAGCGAGTTTTAATCCTGATATGTGAACTTCACCGGATTAAGGAAAACCTAACCCTTAGTAAAGTGTACCGCCAGGTGTGTCTAGGCGGGTCACAGAGGCACAGAGGGGCTTTGGCCCCTCACCCGTTGCACTCTGCTTCCTGGCTGCCGCGCATGAAGCACCCTTGCTCTATCATGCCTTCTGCCACGGTGGTCCTTACTTGGAGCTAGCTGACCAGGGACTGAATCCTTTGAAACTGCAGAGCAAATGAACTCCCCTCTTTAACTTGGCGGTGTCGGGTACTATGTCCTACCAATGGGAAGCTAGCCATCAGAGACACTGGTGCCAAAGGGGTGGTGACTGTACCTGCCCATATGCATAGAAGCCCTCACAACTGCTCCATTGGCAGCATATGATAGGGAAGCCCCAGAAGGCTGTAAGTGGAGCCTGATGTGTGGTTCTGCTCAGAGCTCAGAAGACCAGAATGCTTGACAGGAATGCAGATGCTGAAGGCCAGGCTTGGGAGGTACTGGATGGGACCAAGAGTTCCATTAGCAGTTGGACTACAGTGCAGTATGTTACATTCTGGAAAAAAAAAATCTGTATTTTGTTCATGTCCTGATACTTTTGGGGGATTGAAATTAAGGGTAGTGAACTAATTAATCTGGCAGAGGAAATTTCAAGACAGCCCAATACTCCTACTGTGGCATAAACACAGCCGATTGCTTTTAAGTAGGTTTATAATAAGAATAGAATTTAAAAAAAAAAAGTGAAAAAAAGATCCAATTATACCAGAAAGAACTATGTACAAATTTCGGGCCAAATGAGGGATGGCTGCTAAAGAGATCAGCGCCATAAAAAAGGAAAAATAAAACTAAATAAAATTAAAAAACAAAGCAACAACAAAACACAAACAAACAAAAAACCAAGTGCTTCATAAAGAGACATGAAGAAAGATGCCCATTCAGGCATCGTGATGCTTTCTTGTAATCTCAGCACTCAGAAACTGAGGCAGGAAAGATCACTGTCAGGTCAAGGCCAGACTGGGTCACATAGTGAGTTCAAGAATAGCCTGAACTATATAGTGAGACCCTGTTTCACCCTCACCCCAATGAAAAAAGCTGAAGAGAAAAGAAGAAGGGGGAGGAGGAAGAGAGAAAGAAGAAAGAGCAAAAGAAAGATGCTTTGAAGATATGTTACAAATTGAGGCCCCACACACTGTAGGCTCAAAAACACAAACATTTCAACCATTTACGTGAAGAAAGTGTCCCTGAGATCCTTCCTCAAGAAGGGCCTCCCAGGTGATTAGGTCCTTGGTATAACAGTTCATTGAGATGTCAACTTTAATGGATTAAAAACTGCCTAGTGGATTAGAGTACGGTTCTGGATTTGTCTGTGAATGACTGACATGTAAGGCACAAACTGAGGAAGGAAGATTTCATCTGGATGTGGTGGTACCAACCAGTAGGCTTTCAGCTTGAATAGAATTAAAAGGGAAAGAGGAAGAAAGTCGTCCATTTTCACTTCTCCAGAGGAGCTCTGGTCTTCACCATCACCTTGGGACATGCATCTCCAGTTCCTTCCTATCTCCAGTGCAGACTCTCCAGCCTTCCAGTACAGACGCTTTGGCTTTCTGATATGGACTTACAGCACACTCTGTAGTGAGTGCTAGCCTTCAACTTCTAGCTGGGACCACCAATTTGCCAGCATGCAGAGAGCCATGTCACAATCTTCCAGCACTGATTCTGCAGGTGGTCATTGTGAGCCTAGTTGTAAACCTTTTATATATCATATATACGCAACATTTTATATTAGGTCTCCTCTAGAGAACACTAACTGGTACACCTGGGGGACATTTCACCATGCTTTGCCATCCAGGCACTCAGAGGCTACTACATGCATACTGGTAGAAGTCCTGGTTACTGCTTTCACTGGTAGCAGAGCTTGACATCATCCACATCATACTTGTTTTAGACACGGAGAATGCAAGAGTTGTGGGGTCAGGAATGTTTCCACCCAAATTTCAACATAAGGGCTGTAAGGCCATGCAAAGAACCCGAGAGGGCAGAGCATGAAGCTAAAGCAATGAAGCCAAAGGTGTAGTGGAGATTGCAACAATGTGTGAAAATGATCCCAGGAACATCTGCTAAGTAAAGCTACTGCCTAAGAGCACAGCCAGCTCAAGGGAGAGGCTGTGTGGGCTACAACCAGCAAGAGCACAGGACTAGGGCTGCCCAAGCTCTTTGCAATTCACACTGTACCAGCACACGCCTCATATGCTACATATGGACTGTAGGACTTAATGTTTGCTCTGCTTGGTTCCATTCTTTTTTTGGTCTAATTCTTTTTTGTCCCTTTTGGAATTGCAGTCTAATTCTTTTCTGCTCCCTTTTGGAGTTAGAGTGCTTGTGCCATGTACCTTTGTACCTTGGGATTATGTTTTTCTTTTTTTGATAGAGGCTCACAGCTTAATGTACCATCAGTCTCAGAGGAGCCATGGATTTGGACTTTTGACAAATGCTGGAAGAGTTGACACTTTAGGAAAGGGATTATTGTGTTTCCCACTGTAAATGGGATAGTTATAATGCTAGGTGACATTATAAACTTGCTGTTGCCTTTACTCAGGGATTAAATATGGCCTAAGGAGATGCATTTGAGCATGAAATGGACACAAATACGTTGTGACCATTAGTCCTCTCCTGCTTTGAACTGTAGGTCTTGGGTGTTATGCTCCAGCAATAGGAAAGCTGACTAACACACAGGGGTTGGCAAGCTATAGCCAGTGAGCACAATGTGGCCTATTGCCTGTTCTTGTAAAATAAAGTTTTGTTCTAAGACAACAATGCTCACTCATTTACATAGCTGATGGCTTTCATATTATTAGGGTTAAGTTGAACAGCTGCAACAGAGAACATGAATATGATAAAGTTTGTATTACTATCTGGCCCTTTATAGAGAAAATTTGCTGATCTCTAGACCAGAGTACAGCTGCTCTTTGGTACACAGGAGAGACTGATTGGTTCTGGAGTAACCTAAGGATATGGAAGTTGCCTATATTGGCACATAACCTGTGTGACATTCTCCTGTACACTTTTGAATCATCTTTGATAATACCTAATACAATGTGTATATTAGGTAAGTAGTTGATGTACTACCTTAGTTACTATTTTGTTTTTGGTTTTTGAGACAGGGTCTCACCATGTTATTAGGTTGACTTTGAATTCACTATGTAGCCCAGGTTGGCCTTGAAGGTAATTCTCCTTCCTCAGCCTCCTGAATGCTGGGAGCATGCCCAGCCAGTTGTTGATATACTATGTTGTTTACCAATTAATGACAAAGAAAAAAACTCTACATTGTCAGTATAGGTGCAATTTTTAAAAGTATTTTTGATCCAAGGCAGATTGAATCCATAAATGTGTAACCCATGGGAGCACGGGAACAATTGTACTTAAAATAGAAGCACAGGAACGTAACAGAGAAAATACGTGAAGCTCCTTCAATGTCTTACATGATCTTCTGTGAAGCCAGACTCTCCCTCTGTGGATACACCTCCCACCTCCCATCTCAAGACTACAGGCATGCTTTAAGTAGTTATTTTACGCAGCCTTAGGGACATTTCCTTTCATGTCTCAAATCAAATGTCACTTTCCTAACAAGGCCAATTGTTAGAACCCTTTGACGTTTTTAACTCACGTCACTCCATTTTTTTTATTTTAAAGAGACAAAAAGCAATAACAAAATAACAACAATTAAGACAAAAACAATAAGAAGGATACAGGATTTCAAAACAAGATGATAGGAATTAACAATGGTTGTTATATTAATATTGTTCTCGTTAACAAAGTTGCTCAGATTACCAGACGTAAGAATGCAAGATTGATCAAACAATTAAAGACAATAACAAGTAATAAAAAATTAGAAATGATACAAAGCTTCATTAAACAAGATGGTAGGAATCCAGCAATGGTTGTTATATTGCATATTGTTGTCTTCAAATTAGTGTTCAGATTACCAGATATAAGCATGCAAAATTGGTCAGGAGGAAAAAAAATGTTAAAACATTAACTGTTCCTTTCAATAAAACAATAGTCATCAGCAATACACTTATCCCAGTACCTTTGTATACACACACATACACACACACACACACATACACACACACACACACACACACACACACACACATAAATTTTAAAGAGAAAATAACACAAACAAAATAACAAAGTCATAAACTGAACAACATAAAAATAAAAATGGCTAGGGAGATAGCTCAGTGGCCAGGCACCCAAGATCCTGAGTTCAAGTCCTCATACCAAAGAAAATAAAACAATAAAAATGATACAGAATTTCAGAACAAGGTGATAGGAAATTAACAATGGGTGTTATATTACATATTGTTATCTTCAAAGTAGTTACTCAGAGACCCAGATATAGGCACTAAGATTGATCAAACAATTACACATTAACTATTATTTTCAATAAACCAATAGAAATTAGTAGTACAATTACCCTATCTTGTATATATAAACACAATTTTTTCCCTTCTTTTTCTCTCTTTTCCCTCATCCTAGTTGTTCTTTCCTATTTGAGCAGTTTCTTTCCCTTTCACAGTATATTATACTTTTCAGATTTTACTCACTCCTTCAGGTTGTTATACTAGGGAGGCAATACAATGTATACACGAGTCTGATTTATTTCACTTATGAGTATGGTCTCTAGTTGCATCCATTAACCTATACAAGCCTCTAGTTTTTCTTTATAGATGAGTAATAATCTATTATATACAAATACATCTTTTTATCCATTACTCAGTAGGTGGACATTTGGGTTGTTTCCCAGATTTAGCTATGACAATTTTGCTGCTATACACATGGGTGCACATATATTGCTGTGGTATGGAGGAACAGCCAGGTTGAAGGGGACCTCTAATCCTAGTTTACACTCTCCACTCTTCCAAGACTTATTTTAAGCTTGTTCTACCCTGTTCCTATCCATAGAATGGTGATCATTTTTAAAGTTCACTCTAATTTGCTTTTTAAAAAGTGTTTTGTATGGTTAAAATAGGGAAATGACCAGAATTTCATTTTACAAGTCATAATTTATTGCCAAAAGATCTTTTATTTTCAGTGCTTAAAGAGGTAGAGAACAACAAGAACAAAACTGACAGGCAGCTACCCGGTGAGCTCTGGGTTCCTGTAGAGTGCAATCATTAAAGTCTAGCTGTTCAATTAAGATGGAAGGAGACCTCAGTGGAGGCAAAGTGTAATTGAAGTGTGAGGAATGCTTTCCTATAAAATGCTCTTAGGAGGGACACTTTGACGAGTCCAGCATACCACTGCAACAACTTACGAGGCTTCTGGAAGCTGGCGAGTGAAGCTGGTGTTGAGAATTGTTTGTGGGCCAGCAGTGCCAAAACCGTGTTTGGACACCAGCAGTTGAAACCAGTAACTAACATATGGAGTCTGACAAGGTGCACTGAAGCATGCTCAAGAAAAAGGGACCATGTTCCTAACTCAGCAAAACATACGTCAGTCACATAGCAAGTTAGTACGTGTTGGGATCATTTCAGAGCTACGTAAGCGAAAGCTACATAACAAAGAGTTGTTCTAGGACTTCCACTCTTGTAGAAGGTAAGCTCCACAGTTGCAGAGACTGCTATCCTATAAAATATGGACAATATTTTCAGGACAGGTATACTTTATATATACATCTACACACACACACACATATATATATACATATATTAGCATGCTTAGCTTTTATGGAGACATTTATCTAGTTGGTATTATTTGCTTTGAAAGAAAAAGTACTGTCCTTATGTATAATTATTTGTCTTAATAATAGGTCTCATTTACTGCATGTTCACCAAGGGGCAGATGTAGAGACCCCTTATCTAATTATCCAGTAGTCACTACACCCTGGAGGCAGCGAGGCTATCACAGTGTTACTGAGCTGCTCGGTAATTTGCGTGCTGCATGTAGACCCATACACTGCACAGCCTGCTGCTCTGCTAAGAACCTTGTTTTTCTCATCAAACCCCTGTTCGTGTTATGACAATCTACTCTATTCTCACACCAAGTTACCGGCTAAGAGAGGTTTCAGCTAGGTTTGCGGCTTCTGGCCAGGACCAGAGCGCTAAGCGTGGTTTCAGCACTTACTCATTAGCGGTTTTTGATGCAGCAGAAACAGCAGTAATTCGATGCTGAAAAGAACAAAGTAAAATCAGTGTAAGCACCACGCATCACGCCTTCTTGAGGCCATGAGCGCAGTCCCGCACAGCGGTAATCAGGCATGGGTAGGAAGGGCGCAGGCCTCACGTGAGTGTTCTTGCCGTGCCTGCTCGCCTCTGCAGCCCCGCCGCCGGCTTCCAGGGTTCTGGTTTAAAGATGCCGAAAAGGCTCAGACCTTTCACAGTGTTGCCTTTGCCTCACATGCGCGGGTTCTTCCTCCACCAGGGCCACTGCTCCTCCAGACCTTGCTCCCAGCCGCTCTCATTTCTCAGCCTGATGGAGTCTGCATCAGCAATGCCTTGCTGCAGACCTCAGTCCTGTGCGTGTGTGTGGCTCTTAGCAAACTGCGCAGACCGCATTCCTGCCGCGCATTAAAGGCTGTGTTGTAAAGGGTTGTTTACACCTCCGCCATGCCTAGGTGGTACCGGGAGGCCTCTCCTCCTTAGAGGACTAGTACTCTGGATTCTATTCCCAGTACTCAAAGTTACAACTTTGTACACAGGATTGAGATTTTGTTCAGCAAATAAACCTCTCAAACTCATCTTCTGTGAAACTGTGTAAGAATTGTCCTCCGGAATTGCAATGCTGAAGGCTTACATGTAGTTTGGTCTTACGTTACAATGTCATACATGCATATATCAGCAGTGAGTAAAATATATTTGATATGCCCGAGCACATCCCATTTATGTATTTTAAGAAGGGAAGAATACATGAATTTATACTTAGCAAAGTATAGTTTAGTATTCCACTTATAAGTAACTCAGATAGGGAATTTCTTGCAGCACCCAACGGGGTAAGCTCTGTGGTGACTCAGGGCGCCGGGACTCCGGGGGCGGAGGAGCTGAACACTGGCAGGGCTGACGTTCAGCAGCTCGGGCACAGCCAGTCCGGCTTGTGAGACAAGGAGGGCCACCCTGCAGACAGCTTGATAGCGTTAACAATTCGGCATAATTGTCCTCATGCCTTTATCTAGAATAAGGGCCGGTGTTCAGCAGAACGCAACACCTTTATCTGTTTCCCAGTAAAACTGGGAGTTTCAGTCAGGTGAGGACTCTGTTCCAGTGGAGGCCCCTGACACCCCCACACCTCTTGCGTTGGCATGGAGCCCGAGACTCCTCGGGTCTTCGTTTGTCTATCAGGGTTTCCTGGCCTGAACCTGGTAGTCACATGTCTTCTTCCAGCCATTGTGGTACAATGAAACCATTTTTCATTATAGATAGTAAGATAATGAGAATATTACTCATACTTTGGACCTAACAGCCAACATTTTAAGAAATGAAAACCCAAACTTTCCCAGGAACACAAGCAGATTGCTCAGTTGTGCTTCCTAACCAAGTCTGTGGCTGCCACCAGTCAGTGTCAGACCCACCCCACCCACTCCACAAAACCACCCCGTCGAGGACCTAAGGATGGCGCCCTCTCTTGATTTCCCCATTAACTAAGTGTGCACTTCAAAGATTTCCTTCTGCACGTGTTCCACCGCCCCCCACCCCCCCGTCACCTCCTGCATCTCCAGCCCTTCACATCCTG
>PVLD010034047.1:0-13054 GCA_004027595.1 Dinomys branickii | reverse complement strand
CGAAGATATCAATGGATAAAGCAACAACTACTGTTGAGACCATATCACCTTGTCTATAGATTAGTTGTGATTGTACTATTTTCTATGATAATGGGTGTCTGTTTGTCAATATGTTTTTGTACTTTTATGTTTCTAAAATAAAAAAATAAAAAATAAAAAAAAAATAAAAATATATATTATAATGCTTTTCTACAGGACAGGGCACTGGTGTTCAGTTTATCTCTTTCCTATGATCATGATCCCAGCTTTCCATGAAAAAAGGAGAGTAAAAACGACCCCGGCCCCGGACCCTAGCCCACTTCACACAGATACCTAGATGTACAACTTCTCAGGATTACCCCATCGCCAGAAACCATTTGCAGTATTGCAACTTGGGGAATTAATTTACTTTAAAAAGTGTGTGTTGTCTTTCTAGGTTTGCAGAAAATGCAGCACTGGCCATTGAGGTGATAGCCAGGGTTTGTTTTTCCTTTTTTGTAATAGGAAGCATTGCTCACTCTCCGGCTGACGGTGCAGGCTGTATATTTACCTTTCCTTGTAGGCGCCCAGAATTCCCGACATTCATTTGAAGAGAAAGGCAATGATTTGAAGAAATAAGTATTTTAAATGATTCCTAGATGACTTCATGGTTAGTGTACTTTTAATGATTCGGCTGCATCTGTTTTCTCACTTGTAGGCTGGGCTTACAGTCAATCAGTCTTGGACATTTGCTTCTTCTTAGACACAGTGACCATAACTACCTGCTTCCAACCCCATCTTTATTCATCTACCAGGGGCTGGTCCTGCACCAACACAAAATCACCCCAGTGGAGGGCTGGAAGGGATGGAATGTGTTCAGGATGAGGTTCCAGCATGAACTTGGCTTATCCGGGGGCCTTAGCAAATGACTTAGCTCTTTGCTGGAATTTGGTTTCTTCTAGAAGTTGGGGTTTACCAAAACCTCTCTCCAAGTATTAGTTTTCAGATTTACTTCTGTAGCCCATGTGAATGCGCCAACGCAATGCCCACATGTGGCACAGAGAGGACAGTTGCCCCATAAATTCTTACTTCCTTTCTTTATCCAAACTATACTTATATGTAACAGCCCAGTAACAACCAGAATCTTCTCTGCCTATGCCTTTACTAACCTCCAAGGGAAATCAGTGGACCACTAGTGGGGCCAGAATTCTAGGGTGCCACAAGAAAGTCTTCCTGACTGACTTTGCCCTTATTTGTTTTGATAATAGGGCCACAAGTTGTTTGTGTGGACTCTTAATATGTCAGAACCTTAAATCTTTCTACTTTCCTATTATTTGGGCTGGTGATTATCTAGAGTCATGGATACACCTGTAAGACTTGGAAGAAGAGCAGTGATCTCATTTGAACTTAAAGCTCCTTTTGTGGTTTGCTTATGGGGAGAAAATTACAGATTCAAATTATAATGGAACTTGACGGAACTTTTTAGTATCTGGGGGAAAACTGTGACAGAAGGTGCCATTTAAAACTTATGAATAATGTACAGGCAAAAGGAAATTCAGAGTTATAAGCGCAAACCTGTCTATCTAAAGAGCAAACCTGTCTATCTATAGAGAACTGTAATGAAAACCAAAGATGCTAGCCCAGTCGCTTTGGTTCAACAAATTAACTAGATACTGTGTCTAAATTTAGAATACCTTCTACACAGAGTGCTCCTGAAGTGGGTTTTTCTTAAATTTCAGAAGTCTTCTATTTTATCATCAAAATGAACATCTGGGGACATTTTAATTGCTATTTTACGCTCAACTCTATAGAGTCTTCAAGACCTCAGTGCATTTACTACTTGGCTGCACACACTGCTTCTTCTAGGATGAGATGCAGGCAATGCTCTAACAGTAGCAGCAAATTTCTGATTGTGGAGAATTAAAATATCAGGAGTCCAACATGAAGTAAAATGAACTGCCCTAATTAATTTTTAAAGTATGGTTTTATTGAGATATAATTCACCTACCATAAAATTTGCCAGTTTAATGGGTACAATGCAATGGCTTTTTCCAGCTTTACTATGTCATGCAGTCATCACTGCAATCTAATTGTACAATCCCCTCAAAATGCTACACCCGTTAGTGGTCACTCCCAAGTGCCCCTCTTCTCAACCTTAGGCAAGAACTAATCTTGTTTGTATAGATTTGCCTATTCTAGCTGTTTCATTTAAAATCATCCAACATGTGGCTTTTCATGACTGATGACATTCACTTAGCACACTGCTTTCCAAACTCATTCATGTTGTAACATGTATTACATCTTCATTCCTTTTTATACTCCAAATAATATTCCTTTGTACAGATATACTACATTTTATTTATCCAATGGATGGGCATTAGGTTGTTTCCACTTTTGGCTGTTGTGAATAACATTCCTATCAACAGTCATGCACAAGTATTTGTCTGGATGCATTTTTTTCTACTTTGGAAGCTTCTGGTTCATACGCTAACTTTATATTTAATATGCATGGAACTGCCAAACTGTTTTCAGTGTTACTGCACCATTACGTATTGCCCCTACTTAGTATGTAAGGGTTTCAATTTTTCCATATCCTCACCAACACTTGTTATGATCTGTCTTTCTTGCTATTGCTATCCTAGTGGGTATGAGATAATATTTCATTAGGGTTTTGGTATGTGTTTCCACAGTGACTGATTATATTCAACATTTTTTCATGTGCTTGTCATTTGTGTATCTGTCAAATTTACCCTCAGATCCTTTACTCACTCTAAAATTGTGTTACTGATCTTTTTGTTAGTGAGTTACCAAATAAGTTCTTTGTATATTCTGAATACCATTCCCTTATCAGAGATAAGATTTACAACTATTTTCTTCCATTCTGTGAGTTATCATTTGACTTTCTCCCTGATGTCTTTTAAACCACAAAATTCTTAATTTTGATGAGGTCAAATTTATCTATTTTTTCTTCTGTTGCTTTATTTATGATATCATGGAAACCGCTGCCTCAACTGAGGTCATGAAGATTTATTCCTCTGCTTTCTTCTAAGGGTGCAGTAGTGTTAGTTCTTAGATTTAAGTCTAAGATCCATTTGATTTAATTTTTGTGTGTGGTACAAGGAAAGGATCCAAAAATGGTTCTTTTTTTGCATGTGGATATTCTATTGTCCCAGCATCATTTGTTGAAGAGATTATTCTTTTGCCATTGATTGTGTTGGAGCCACTTAAAAAAATCAATGGACCATAAATGTAAAGACTTCCTTCTGCACTCTCTACTCAATTCCATTGATCTGTATTTGTATCCCATGCCAGTACCACACTGTTTTGATTACTATAATTATATTATGTTTTTATATTGGGATGTATGAATCTTCCAATGTTATTTTTCTTTTTCAAGATGATTTTGACTATTCTGGCCCCTTCCATGTGAATTTTAGGAGCAACTTGTCAATTTCTGAAAAAAATAAGGCAGCTTGGACTCTGATAGGAATTGCATTGACTCTGTAAATCAGTTTATATAGCATTACTACCTTAATGATATTACCTTCCAACCCATGAATATGAGATGCATTTGCATTTATTTAAACTTCTCTAATTTCTTTCAACAATATTTTATAGTTTTCAATGTATAAATTTATACCTATTTTGTTAAATTTATCCTTATGTATTTTATTCTTTGGTGCAATTATAAATGGAATTATTTTCTTAATTTTTAAATTGTTTATTATTAGCATACAGAAATACAATTAATTTTGTATAATGCAACTGTGCTGAATTTATTAATTATAACAAAATATTAGTGGATTCCTGTCATGATTTCGGTCTAAAATGTCCCACAAGAAGTCTCATGGATTTGGAGGCTGGGCTTTTGGAAGTTGATTGCATCACAATGCTTAGTCCTCATCAGAGGATTAGCGCATTTATGAGTTCCTGGCTGAAGGTGCTGGTAGGAGATGGAGCTGTAGGGAGAGCCGAGCCACTGAGGATGTGTACATTCCTGCCCCTGGTTTCTCCTCTCTCTGCTTCCTGGTTGCTGTGTGCAAGCAGTTGTGCTCTGCTAGGCCCTTTCACCATGCTTTTCTGCACTGGAGCCAGCTGACTTCAGGCTGAACCCACTGGAACCACAGCCAAAACAAACCACTCTTCCTCTAACTTGCAGATGCTGAGTATTTTGTCCCAGTGACAGGAAAGTGACTAATACCATCCCTTAGGATTTTCTACATACAATGTCACACCATCTGAAAATAGAGACAGCTTTCTGAATACCTAAATTGCAATTACATAATGTTTCTCCTCATCTCTTGTAACATTTTAATCTTCAAGTCTATTTTATCTGATATGAATAGAGTATATAGCTCCTATGGTTGGTGTTTGCACAGTATATCTTTTTTCCATCATTTTATAGTCAATTTATTTGTAACTTGAATCTAAAATGTGTCTGTTTTAGAATATAGTTAAATCTTATTTTTTAAATCTAGCATAACAATATCTGCTTCTTTATTGGATATGTTAACCCATTCAAGCTTAATTTTATTATTGATGAACTTGGACTTATACCTGTCACTTTATGTTTTTTTAATACCTTGTGTACTTCTTGTTCCTCTGTTTTTCTTTTTTTATTAAGTAAATATTTTCAAGTGTAACACTTTAATTCTTTTAAATTATTTTTAAACTCATATTTTTGTGTTATTTTCTTAGTTGTTCTAGGACAAATGGTATACATATTAATTTGTTGGAATCTACTTCAGACATTTATTTTTCAAAATTTTGTTTTGTGGAAAAAAGGTAAAAAAAATCATAACAAAACAATAGGAGAATAATAATAGTTAATACATTATATGTTATTATCTTTTTAAAATTTTAATTTTAATTTTAATTTTAATTTTTAAAGACAAAAGAATGGAGACATATGAACCAGAATAAGCCATAAACAATACCAAAAATACAAAATTATACAGAATGTAGTAGGGAATTAGCACTGGATGTTGTAGTACGTAATGTTATCTTCACATTAGTTATCACATAAACATTAAAGGAAATACCAAATTATAGAGAAGATAGTAGGGAATTAGCACTGGATGCTATATAATATAAAGTTATTTTCACTTCTGTTAATGCAAAAACAATTGAGGAAATACAAAATTATAGAGAACATAGAAGGGAATTAGCTCTGGATGCTGTCCTACATAGTGTTACCTTCACATTTGTTACTCAGTTACAAAGATGATGGCCCATTTGATCATTCAGTTTTCTCCTCCCTCATCTCCATTGCCCTACCACTCAATCAGTCTTCTTCCCTGTGGTAATAACTGTATTCTTGGGTTTATCTATACCCCTGGACTCTCGCCTTGGCAAGAGATATAGCTGCCTCAGACTATACTATAACATACATGAGCATATACAAACTGCCATGGTCGGAGGTGGAAGAGCACCAATGCTCACAGTGCACTGCCCGGCTCCGCCCCATCGCCATGCTATGGGTGGGGGTGGGTCCGGTCCATGGGGCGCCCTCAACGGGGCCCACAGCGGAGCAGCTGCGGGACCCACAACAGAAGCAGCCGTGAGGCCCACAGTGGAGCAGCTGCGGGGCACGTGCCCCCATCGGGGTGCCCTCAGTGACCCGTTCAGCTCTGTCCCATTGCCTCGAAGCCGGAGGCCCTTTCTTCTCCTCCTCCCTCCTCCTGGTCTCCAGTATTACCGTTCCCCACCCCTTGCAGGTGGGCATTGGACGAACTTACAATGCTTGGTATAAGGGCTTGAAATCTACCCTGCCCGTTCTCACTGTGTTAGTTCAGGGTATGAACTGAGTTTAAAGATTAGTTCTAGAATAGGGTTGGAGGATTTTCTCGGGTCTGCTGTGTAGAGTATGTTGCTTTTCAGACTCCCGGTCTGCTGTCCCTCATCCAATTTGTTGCTATGGGTTCCTGCAAGGTCCACATGTGCAAGCTGTAAGGAGACCCTTTTGGTGCTCACGTTAATAGTTTGGGGTGAGTCCTGGAGACTGTGGATTCGTCCCATTGTTGCCAGGAACAGGCGGTGCTTGCTCAAGCCGCCAAGACTCAAGGTGCTCCCAGAGAGAGTTCAGGGTGGGAGCTGAGTCCCGGCAACTCAGTTCATGCTTCCTGCCTGATGTTGTAGTGAGAGGGGCATGGAGCCACGTGATCTACCTCCATCTGCATCTCCCTCCCATTGCGGTGCTGGAGCCCCCATCTGCTCCTTGGCCAGATCCCTGGGAGCTGCTGCGGCTCACCACTGAGATTCCCCGCTGCTCTCCACTGGTAGCCGCTCTCCCAGCAGAAAGGCAGGGGGCCACTGCCTCGAGGCAGGTGCAGAGCTGGGCGTGGTGGGCTGTGTACTAGTTGCATTGATTCTCTCCAGGCGCTGATTAGGAAGGTTGCCGCAGGGTGGGGACTCTGCCCTAGTGGCTGTCACAACCTCTCATTCTCACACTGGGTTCGACAACTGCTCCTGACAGCGATTGCCTCTTTTCCTGGCTGCGCCCTCCCCTCTCCAGCCCTGGACCAGCTCTCGGAACTCCGCTCTCCCCTGGCCAAGTCGGGAGGCTTCCGTGAGCATGGGTCTCCGAAGCTGAAGCTCTTCCCTTTCTGTCCTTCACATGTTGCTATATTCCTATATTCCTTTGTCTGAGTGGCATTCCTCCAGGAGGTTTTCTCTCTGCTGTCTACCCGATTGCCATCTTGAAGTCCTCTCATAAAATTTATTTAGTTATTTGTTTCTTTCTAATGAATTGACCATTACATTTCTAAAGTTCTGAAATGGCCAACAGCCCATAGAAAGATACCACTTTAGGCTCCTGCTTGAAACCAAACAGCTTCAGAAAACTGCTGGCCTTGATTCAGGGCCATATATGTTATTATCTTTAAAGTACTTGCTCAGGGCACAAGATCTATGCCAAATGTATACAAGATTTAGATTGATAATAGCTTAATCCCAATGAGATATAGAAATGACACTCCTATGTAGCTTTGTTTTCTTTTTGTTTTATTATTTTACACAAATTATATCTATAGATGTTACAAATACAGTATATTACTATATTATTATTTGTTATAATTTGCTATCTTTTGTTGATGAGAAAGAATGATAGCAAGTGTATATCTATAGGGTTTTTTTTAACCCCCTTATTTACCATTTCTCATTCTCTAAATTTCCTTCCATGGATTTTCATTATAATCTGGTGTTATTTCCTTACTTCAACATAGCTTTTGTGCAGTTAAATATATTATATTTATATTTTATATGCTATAGGCTCTATAGTATTACACTCATTATTTTATGTAAATGAGTTTTGCTTCATTTAAAATAAGAAAGAAGAAATTTACTTGTACAGTATTCCTTTTTTCTGTAGATTTCAGTTACTATTTATTATAACTTGCTTTCAGTTTAAAGAACTTCCTTTCCTATGTATTTTTTTGGTACTGGGAATTGAATTCAGGACCTTGCACTTGCCAGGGAGACACTTGTGCAGCTGAGCTATATCCCTGGCCCCTTTCCTATGTCTTATAAGATGCATTTGCTATCAGTTCTGCAATTAATATTCTGTTTTTATTTGGGAGGGTCATTATTTTACAGCAATTTCTGAAAGAAGTCTTTGTTGGATGTAGGCTTGCTGTTTTACCCTTCAGCATTTTGAACTGGCTTGAGTTTTCATCGTCTCTGGTGAGAAGTCAGTTGTTAATCTTATTGGTTTTCCCTTGTATGTGAAGGGTCACTTCTCGCTGTGTTAACTCTGCCTCTTTTCCTTTGACATCAGCATTTTTACTGTGTGTGAGTGTCGATCTCTTTATGCTTATTGTACTTGGGCTCATAGATCTTCTTTGATGTGTAGCTTGTCTTTCAGCACACCTAGGAAATTTTCAGGTTTTTATTTATTTGATAGTTTTGCTTTCTCTTTCCTGTTGGTACTACATTTGCATGTACACTGACGTACTTTATGGCCCTCACGTTACTCTGAGACCGCTCACTTCATTTTTTTCTCTCTGTTTCCCAGATTTCATAATCTCCGTTTATGTACAAATTGACTGGTTTTTCTTCCTCTGGCATCTCAAACTACTACTGACCTTCTCTGAAAAATTTTGATTATTTATTTTTTAGTTGCAAAATCTCAATTTGTATTTTTCTATAATTTCTATATCTTTACTGGGATTATTTAGTTGCTCAAATATTTCTATCATCATACGTTTAGCTCTCTAACAAATTAACTTTAAAATGCATTTATAATAACAGCTTTGAAGATTTCTAAGTCTATCATTTGAATTGCCTCAAATGCAATTTTATTGTTCCCTTTTTCATATGTCTGGCTCATACTCATTGTTATGGAATGTTTTGTTGAAAACTGGATGTTTGGAATAATACTGCAGAAACTGGATGTCGCTCCTCCCCTCAGGTGCTTGTTGTCTCCTTGTGTATTTATTTAGTGACTTGGATGAGCTTTTCCAGTGAAACGTGCTTCTGCTGCAGGGAGCTGCACTGTCATTTCTGAGAGAATATGGACTTGTGCAAGGGACTGTCTCCTCAGGTGTCTGGAGGGTTGGGGTTTCCCCCGAGCTCTGTCTGGTATCTCTCCCCTCACCTCCCGCTAAGTTTTTGAATGGTTAGCCTGTGCTAACCCCAGGAGCTATTAGTTGTTAGCCCCTATTAATCACAAACTCATTGCTTTCTGATTTTCAAAAATCTCTGGGGCATGTATTATGCCACAGTCTACTCTGCTTAAAGTGAGGTCCTTTCAAGGAGGCAGTAGGTGGCCAGTCAGAGCCTGTCCAGCCCCAGGAAGTGCCTCTCAGTCGTCTCTTGCTCTGGTTCTTTCTGTTACACTTCTAGCTGATCTATTCTGCGGTTGAGCTATCTTTTTTCAGTGTGCTGAAGAAAGCAGTTACCAGAAGCTCCTAATTGCTCGCTTCCAAGGTCTTCATTATTTATAAAAATATTCATAGGCATGCTTTTTCACATACGTTCCAAATCAAGTTAGTCTCCTTAAGCAAACCACAGAGCTCCGAGCATTTAATATTTATTAAAATTAATTTTTATGTAAGATATAAACACTGTGAAGTACCCACGTAGCATGTATACCTTTGCTTGTTTTGAAAAAACAGATACACTTATGTAACCCAAAATCCCTAACAAGTCAGAACATCATCAGAAGTTCACTCACGCCCCTCCTTGGTCAAATTCAACTTTCACAAGGCAAATTTAGGATTTTTTTCCTACTTTCTTAAGAATGGCAAAGAAATAGATTCCTATAGTATATAATCTTTTGTCCTCAGCATAACATTTTTGAGATTCATTCATGTGTCTGCTAGAATCAGTAAGTAGCGAACTATTAATCGTACTTCATTGTAAGAACAGATGGCAGTTCGTTGTACATTCTCTCATTAATGTTTCCAATTTGGGAGTACAGTATTGTGAATAAAGCTTCTATGGACATTCTTGTGCAAGTGTTTTCATGAACTATATTTCTATTTCCTTTGGGTCAATATCAAGAAGCTGAATTAGTGGTTAGTGGGTCATAGGGCAGTTGTTTGTTTAGTTTATAAGAAACTTTAAGACTATTTCCTAAATTGGTTGCACTTTTCTGTACACCAGCAATGCGTAAGGGTGTTGGTTTTCTCTACATTTTTACCGACATTTGATGTTGGCAGTCTTTTTCTTTTGGCCTTTTTGAGACAGGGTTTCACTATGAAGTTCAGGCTGGACTTGAATTCTCTTTGTAGCCCAGGTTGACCCTGACCTTGCCATGATCCTCCTGCCTCAGCCTCCTGAGGGCTGGGATTACAGACGTGCACCACCACGCCTGGCTGATGTCAGTCTTTTTTATCTTTTAAAATTAAGTTTATTGGTGCAGTTTAGATATGCATAATGATCATATTCATCATGGGGAACTTGCACAGTTTATAATAGCTGGATTGTGGAAACAACCTAAATGCCCATCGATCAATAAATGGATCAATGAAAACGTGCTTTTTGATACAGTGGAGCACTACTCAGCCCTGTTTTTGTGACTTTCCTCTCTTCCTGGCTCTGCCTCTGCACCACTGTATTAGAGCTGGATTTTGACAGTGATTCAGTTTCCCTGGAGTTGACACCTCTGCTTTACAAGCAGGACTCTGGACAGGGATGGTAACTCATAGTCTTCTCACTTACTCTTCCTGGTGTGAGACTTTCACCCGAGAAACAAGATAGGGCAGGATGTTTGGGACCTAGTATTCTTGAGCAGCTGTGTTTGCAGTGAAGTGTCTGCCCTATGATTGGCGCCTGCTGAGGGAAGGGACCCCCAGTTCTTTTGGAGATAATTTCTTGGAATAGAGCTTCTGCAATATGGAGGTGGGACTGAGGGGATGGAGGGAAGGAGAAGTCAGTGGTCTGCTTCAGATGGAATCAAACCACAGCTCTAGACTGGGAGCTAGGGGGCAGGGAGCCCTAGCTGGCTGGGTCTGCCTAGAGTAAGAGTTTCCATCACACCAAGTTGTTGGTGCAGAGAAGCAGATAGGAATGGGTCATGGCTTAGATACTATAGACTTTAAGTGGTTTGACTGTGGCTCAGCTTCCACTAGCCTCTCCTAACCTTTTTGAATTACATTCACCCAGGCTGTCATTTGGGGTTGAATTTTTTGGCATCCCATGATTTGAATAATTTCCAGTATCCTAAGATCTTACACAAAAACTCAAATGACCTTGTAGAGGTTTATTTCCAAGCTGTATCCTTGCAAAGTTGGATGAATTATTTTTTGTCACAGGCATAGTACATTGTTAATTTTGGAAGTGCTATTTGTAAAGAAAACAACAGATTATTTTCTTTTTAATTTTCAATTATGTGCAAGGATACATCAATACAAGACCATGAAAGGGGCTTGTAAGAAACCAGACGATGGCGCTGCCTTCTGAGACGACCCAGGGGAAAACCGGAGCCCGGCAACGCGTTGGGCAAACAGACAGCGGTAGTGACATGTGGGTGGGTAAGGGAGGATTTCTGAAATGAAGCTCTGGGGAAGATGCAGATATAGTAGACTGCATTCAGGTCCCCCTGTGGCAGTGGGGACAACGAACCAATGTTGGGTCCTTCAGCTTCACTGCTGTGTCCTAGGCCTTGACAACAGATGCTTTCATTTGACACCTGACATCCAGATGCTGGGCATACATAGAGCCAGAAACTGGGCAGCTAGAAAATTTCAGGCTAGAGGATTAAGTGTTTCGTTTTTGCAGGGGGTGGGGTGGTTATTACAATAGAAATTCCCTCAAGGAATTTTTTTTTCTTTATAGAGAAATACTGCCTGAACTCACATATCTGTTGCCAACAAATCACAATGTTTGCTTTTACTTATTATTTCAATTGTAGAATCAAAGATGAAAAAGGATGCCTGGAAAAGGCTGTGTTTATGGAAGCTCAAGACCTGTGTTAATTTTCTGGCAGATTAGAAAATAAAATGGGAGCGAGGTTAAAGCAAGGACTTGTCTGCCAAGTCAGTTGGAAGGAAGAAGATCAAGAGAATTGTTGGGACTAGGGAATGGCTATTTTAAGCAGATAGGAAGAAGAGTCTGTTCACCTTCATAGATCCTTCTTGGGTCAGCCTTGTGGCACTTGCTGCAGCTAAGTAGGTTGGTCAATTTATTCCTGTATCCCACTGGGGTAGACTTACATCTCTCACCTCTGTTCATCTCTAAATAAAAGTTAAAACAAACCACAAAATAACATAGGTGAAAGAAAAAAGCAGTCTAACCTTTCATACAACTTTTTAAAATGTTACTAATAGGAAACAAAAGCCCCAAAACAAATACATTAACTTGATTATATAAAGTGAAAAAAAATGTATAGACTCCAACAGTGAAACTAAAATTATGATGGTAGAGAAATAGCTAAAGAAATATAACAGACAGTGCTTTAATTTCTTTGATGTATGAAGAGCTTCTATAAATATATAAAAATGCTTAATACCATAGTATATAAATAGGCAAATGATATACTACAAAGTTTGAAGGGATATATGAATAGTGAATAAGTATGTAAAATTAAACTGTTAATAATCAAGGGAAAGTAAGCTAAATGAGATAGCATTTTATTTAGCTGAATAATCGAAGACTTTTAAAAGAGAAATACTCATCTTTGGCAGAAATGTATTAACATTTACATTTATCTTACATATTGGGAGAAAGAATAAAAATTGATAAAACATTTCTGAAAAGTAAGTTGGTGATGTGTACCAAGAATCTTTACAAAGGCTTATATTTTTCTGAATTAATAGTATTTCTTCCTAGAAATTTAGCCTAAGGGAGTAATCTCTAAAGTTTTAACTTCAATTATTTTTACTAACATGGGAAATTGCATACAGTGACATTTCAGACAAACAGAAAAGCAGGGTACAGAATTCTTATGATATATTTCTAATCAGATATGTTAATATATGTTGGAAATAGTCATCATTCCTTGTTTATTGCATGTGTGTCTGTTTTACTTTTTCTGACATTGGGATGTCTGTAATTCTATACACATTTGCCATGTAATCTTTTGTTATTCCTGACGTATTATTATTAAGTCAGTGGTACATCTTTAAAATATGATGCATCTTTTTATTTGAATGTGATACATTTTAAAAGGGAAGCTATAGGAAATGTATATTCTATATTAACATTTATGCATAATTTTTTCATTCTGTGTCTATTCATATGAAGGTCAAGAAAATCTAATGTGATCAGTTCATTTTCACAATTCTACCAAGTAAAGATAAGTGAATTTTCTAAAATTCAAATCTATATATATTATATTTAGAACTGGCCAGTATGAAAAAGTCATCCAATAACAGATGCTGGTGAGGCTGTGGAGAAATAGGGACTCTATTACACTGCTGGTGGGAATGCAGACTGGTGCAACCACTGTGGAGAGCTGTTTGGAGATTTCTCAGCAAACTAGGTCTAGAGGTTCCATTCAAACCAGCTATTCCTCTTCTGGGTATTTTCCTAGAAGATCTGAAAACATCATATCACTCTGATATATGTGCACCCATGTTTATAGCAGCACAATTTGTAATAGCTAAAATGTGGAAGCAACCCAAGTGCCCATCCACAGAAGACTGGATTAAAAAAT
>PVLD010034046.1:0-13055 GCA_004027595.1 Dinomys branickii | reverse complement strand
CGATATTTAAACTTCTGTATCTGATTTATTTCACTTAGGAGTGTGGTCTCAAAGTGCACCCATTTACCTAAAAATGTCTCAAGTCTATCTTTCTTTATGGCAAAGTAGTACTCCATTGTATATAAATGCATTTTCTCTATGCATTCATCTGCTGATGGGTATACAGACTGCTTCCAAGATTTAGCCATTATGAATTGTGCAGCTATAAATATGGGTATGCATGTGTCCCTGTAATACACCTGTAACTCTTTGGAGAAGATACCTAGGAGGGGAATAGCTGGGTCAATGGAACATCTAGGTTTAATTTTTTGAGAAATCTCCACACTACTTTCCATAGTGGTTGTACCATTCATTTTGGAAAGATCTGGATCTCTGGAATCACACAGACCTGATTCAAATCAGAGCTCTGCTGGTTACCATGGGACCTTCGGGGAGCTACCTAACCTTTCTGACCCTTGCTTTCTACGTCTATAAAATGGGAAGAACAAGATTAACCCTGGCAGGGATGTTGTCCCATTTAGATAATATGATGCCACTTGAAAGTCTGGCATTCTACATTTGAAAGCAGCGTAGGGAAAAAGCAGGTTTTCCAGCAGAAAGGGTCCATCACACAGCTGCGGTGACCACACCAGTGTCTTGGAAGGAAACCTGACCCCTGCCCGAAGTCACTTCTCCAGCCTGGAGGAGCCATTAGGATGCCTCAGGCTGCTGGACAGTCTAACTGGGGTCATTTATTTTGTGTCCCTCATCTGGATCCTGACTCAATCATGAATGGCAGTTGGGCGGCCACTACACATGCCTCCCCAACCAGACTCCTGGCTGGGCTGGGAAGGGAACCCCCCTCAAACAGCTAACGTTAGGGTCCTTCGGAAGTCCGCTCATGCTTGGTGTGCAAAGAAAAATGAGGAACACAGCCTGGTCCGTCGCAGGCTCCAGCCTCTCTCCTGGCCTGTGATGATGTGGCTTTTCGCCTTACTTCACACCTGTTGCCCACATAGATCAGCAGAATTGAGCTCACCTGCACACAAGGATGTTTTCTGGTCCATCCACAGCTTGACGGCATTAAGGACAGCTTCAGGCCACGTGGGAGGGCCAGCACACACTGGTAGGGGCTCCTGCATTTGCAAACAGAGTGCCCCACTAAGGAGGCAAAAGGAACTGACCAACAAAAATGGGCTGGGTTAACCTATGCAAGTGGCTCACCTGTTAGAGTTCTTTGAAGAGGCAGACAGAGACAGGAGCACTTCTGCCCCACTGGGGGACCAGATAATAGCCTGAGGCCTGCACCACGCCCCTAGAGTCCGTGGCATTGCAGAGGAAGCATCAGTTCTGGAAGCGCACGTGTCTGCTGCTGAGCACTGCACCATCCCCTCTTGGAAAATCAGTGCTTCAGAGTTGTTTCATTGCAATGATAGTATTCACTGGAATTCAGTAAGGAATAAGCTGATCATTTGCAGCGGATAAGCAGAGTTTTCATTGTAATTTTAAAATATTGGAAATGATCTAAGTGTCTGTACATAACAGAGAGGTTGAATAAACTACAGCCCATCCACACCGTGGAGCGCCGTGCAGCCGGACAAGTAAATGAAGCAGCGCTCTGTGAGCTGGTATGGAGTGACTGGCAGCGTACACTGAGTGAGCAGGAAGTGAACCACCAAAGGATATTTATAGGCGAAGCTGCTCTGAATTGGAGGCTGTCAATAAGTCCGGGGTAATTCTGTAATTTCCTCTTTCAGTGAACCTTAACTCAAGCCCAGGAGGAATGAAGAGTGGCTAAAGCTAGAATTAGGAAAGCAATGGCGGTCACTCTTATTCTCCTATTATCCACTGTGGTCTGGGGTCTTTTTTTTTTTTTCTTCAGTACTGCTGGGCTTTGACCTCTGGCCCTTCACACTGAGCTACATCCCCGGTTCTTTTTAGTTTCTTGTTTTGAGATAGGGTTTCACTAAATTGCTAAATTGCCCAGATTGGGCTCAAATTTACAATCCTCCTACTTCAGGCTTCCAGAGTGCTGGGATTATAGGTGTATGCCACTATACCCAGCTTCTTTGGTCATTTTGTTTGAATAATGTTGATGGTTTGTGTTCAGATAGGAGTACAGAGTGGCCTTGTTTTGTCTGGATCCATCTTGGTCATAGAGTGGCCTTGTTCAGTGTCGGAATTCTGAGAAAATGTTTACATTCAAGGAGAACGCCAAGGCTGAGCTGTGAAGGCCAGCCTCGCTGGAAACAGCAAGGGTCAGGCCTAACTGATAATGCCAAGCAAGTTCCCAGCTGTCATGGGAGCTGCTCTTCTTTCTCTGTAGTACAACTGTTGAAACCCAAATAAGGTCTACAGATTAGTATGTAACATTTTATCAGTGTTGATTTCTTAGTGTTTATAACTATATGACAGTTATGTAAGGGAAGTTGGGCAAAGGTATAGAGGAATTCTCTTTACTATTTTGGAACTTCATTCCAAAATAAAAATTTCTTTTAAAAAAATGCTCTCATTGCACACAGCGTAAACTCAGCATGTGAAGAAGTTGACTTGCATATGGGGACTGTGCTGTGTAAAACAAAATACATATCTCACAACAGCAAAGCATTACCTACACGGCAAGACGGTCCTGATTACAAGAAAACCATGGGAACTGACTTAAATTCCAAGGAGGATTCCCGCATGCATTGGAGATGCACTTGAAGGTAGTGCTCGTTGGGTCGAAGCACACCTGCCCCATTTCCCTCATTACCACTCTTCTCTCCCTCTCTTTCATGTATTTTGCTCAAATGCGTGTGCTTGTACTGGGGCCGGGCCGCTCCCACTGCCCTGGAAGGCAGCAGAGACCTGGGGCCTCCGAGCCTCAGTTCTCATTCCTTCCTTTGACTCCACACGCTGCAGTCCGCGCACCCTTGTCTCCCCATCCTGGCACCCCCACCTGCCTCCAATTAGCTAAGCCCATGTATCCGTTTCCTGGACCCTGTCAAGAGCTGCACTCTGAAAACTCATTCTTTTTGAACTTAAAAAAAAAGTATTAGTACGTGTTTGCAGTGCATAATAATTATGCTCATGATGGGAAGTTGGTACATGTACATAACACATCTTAATTTTTTATGTGTCTTTCTGAAAATTATCCTTTAAGGACAACTGTGCCAAATGAGAGTTAATATTCCATTCGTCGAAATAACAAATATTTTAATATTTTATTTTTAATGATCCTACCCAAGGCAGGCAAAAATTCAGGAAAAGAGGCAAGTCATGGAAACTCAGCAAGAACATAATCCTATTGAAAAGCAATTTGGCAAAGTTCATCAAGAGCCTCAGAAAGGATGGCACATTCTACCCAGTAATTCCACTTCTGGGACGCTATCCAAAGGAAGTAATCAAGAATGCAGAGAGATTTATGCACAGACTGGCTGTTAAAAATCATGGGTTGAACATTTGTAACCCCCTACTGAGCAAGAGTGAGTAGGATTTTTAATAGGCATAAACTATAAGATAGGGGGAAATGAGAGGAGAAAATAGAAACACAATTTTGAAAGCTGGAAAGCAAGTAACTTAGGACCCAAAGAACCGAATCCTAAACTGGCAGCAAAGACTGCAAGGGCCAAGCCCATTTATACCACAAAATCTCTGAAACGGTGAAGGAACTGATGGCACTAGATCCTTCAGGAAGTGACGAGGGAGGGAGGGTCACTGAAATATGGATGAGGCTTAAATGACTGTTTTCAGAAGCAAGTGGATGTCTGACCCTCCCCACTACTCGTAGCCAAGGGACGGCCCTCCAACACCCACTGAGACCAGAGGCCCTTTCCTGGAGACAGGCAGGCAAAGGGACCCCAGAGACAGTGTGACAAGACTGAAGTGGCAGGTCACCCCGCACACAGAGGGGCCAGGGCTTGTGTGCACAGTGGCTGCGAGCTCTCCCTCGTTTCCTGCAGATGGATGGATGCATGAAACACCAAGAGAAAAGACTGAAGGACTTGGCATCAGGAGCCCTTCAACATCCCTTACTCAGCCAGGTCCCTGGGTGAAGCTCGTATGAGGCAAACCCCACTAGATGTCCAGAGTACGCGGTCATCTTTTTAGCTGTCCACTCCTTTGATTTTCTGGGGTTTTTTTTTCTCTAAATTATTTTGAAATTATCTCAGCTTCAGAAAAGTTCAAAGAAAAGTACAAATAACTCCCACGTATCTTACATCTGTGGGCCCAATTATCTGCCTTTCATCTCGTGTTTGCTTTGTCGTTTTCTCCTCCCTGTCCACCACAACTCCCGCCTGTGTTACTCCGGCACCTCGCGCTCCCCCGCGCCTGCACCTCCATTTTACTGAGCCGGTTTAGAAAAGTTACGGTTGTACAAATAAACACAAGTAGCTGTACGAATAAATGTACAAATAGATGTACAAATAAAAACAAATACAAGTTTAGATAACCACAGAGTGATGGTCAGAGGGAGATTAACACTGGTACAATAGTACCAAACTACACGCTATTCCAATTTTGCCAATTTCCCCGAAACTTTCCTTACAAAAATATTTTTCTGTCCTACAACTCAATGCAGGGCTGCATATTCTTTTGTTTAATTTATTACTGCATGAGTGTAGTACATAATGTTTAAATTCCTTGTGGGAAATTGGTACATGTATATAACACATCTTTTTCCTTTTCTATGCCCTTTGTGTGTACATGTTTGTAGTACATAATGTTTACATTTCCAGGACTGCATATTATATTTAACTGTTGTATCTCTTTGGTCTCCTTTAATTTAGAATAACTCTCTCTCTCTCTCTCTCTCTCTCTCTCTCTCTCTCGTGTGTGTATGTGTGTGTGTGTGTGTGTATGTGTTTCACCACTTTGATGCCTTTAAAGTAGAAGGCCCAGTTTTCATTTTGGGTACAAATGTCTCAGAAGTGATGCGCACTCTCTTCTTCACATTCTATCGGAAAACAGATGAAGTCAGTTTGTTCCATAGCTGTTGACATGCACTTGGTTAAGATGAAAGCTATTAGTAAACCTCTGCTGTAAGTTAATCCATAACTGAGAAGGAGATAATTAGAAACAATCAGGAAATATTTTCTAGTCATCAAATCTCCAGCTATTCACTGTAACATCCAGAGTTCTCACCTGAGTGAGCTGTTATGATAATGATTGTTGTATCAGTCAGTGCTCACTAGAGAAACAGATTCATATAAGATTATATGTATATTTACAAGGTAGGCTCACAATGGCTACCTGCAGAGTCACGTGCAGAAGAAGGCAAAAGGGTTGTCTGCATGCTGGAGACCCAAAGGATCCAGTCAGAAGTTGAAGGCCTGGAGCTCACCAGAGCGTCCCATGTGAATCTGTATCAGGGTCCCGAGAAGGCTGAAGAGTCTGCACTACAAGCTGGGAGGCAACACCCAGGCGAAGATGCGGACTGGAGCTCCTCCAAAGAAGCAGAAACAAACCTCCCTTCTTTCTCTTTCTTATTCCATTCAAACTACAAGCCTATGGTTTGGTGCCACTCATATCCAGGGTGGGTCTCCCATCTTCAGTAAAGCCATTCAGCCACACTCAAAACTGTGCTAAGCCAATCAGTTGGACATTGCTTACTCAAGCTGACACACAGTTAACTATCAAAATCTACCCTTGTCAACTTAACAACCAGACACGTTTCTTTAAACCATACAGTGGTAACTTGGTTCATGAACTTAATTCTTAATACCTCCCATGACTGAGGTCACAGGATTTGTTCCATGATTCTGGTTGGAACTGAATTGCAATGCTTGCAGCCAGAATTGTGCAAAGAATTAAGTTTCTGAACCAAATGGTATCACTATACTTAGTCTCCAGATAGATACAAAGACAGATTCATAATTATGCCTAAAATGATACAACTACCCTGCATACAAATGGAAGTGTACTGATTCCTTCCTTGGAATAGAAGGCAAGTTTTCGGATGATGCTTATTCCTAACATTTCATTACTTGAGTATTATAACATAACTTTAACAATACTTAAGGACCAATATTAAATCTATCCACATTGTGTTATATAGAAAGCATATTAAGAGAGAACTATTACAATTACAATCCTCATTCCTGTAACTGATCATAGGAGCATAGCTGGTATTTATAACTACCTTCTTCTATAACTCATTCTGTATTCTGCTGGCCTTCAGCAAGCACTTCAGCAGGTCTTTGTTCTTTCCCTCGTGGGATGACTCATACCTTCATTCTTGAAGGTTCTGGGCCATTTGTCATCCTGCCTGGATTGGATTGTACTTTTCCACTGACCTGAACAACAGGGCATAGCAATCCTAGGAGGCATGCTTAGGGACCGCTTTCCACTCCAAGTTTATTCTTTGTTTTCTCCATTGTGGAGTAGTAGTCTAATCTCTCCCTCAGAGTGTGGATCAATCGTCCCTGTCAACACTGAAACTCCTACTTTAGCTTGTTTACTCAGAGGTATGAGGAAGCCAAAATGATCAGGGAGAAGTCTTAGTTTTCAGTTTAAGGGAATCATTGTGTTTCCTGATACAAGCCCTCCCCCTCTGGAACTAACAATTCTAGACAAGCAGAGCATAAGGTAGCAGGAACAGGAAGCAAACATTTTGCTAGTGTTCATTAGAGGTACAACTCACCATTCCCACTCCTACCCTGTTGATTCTTGGACCTGTGAATCCTGGCTACGGGAGACACTGTACCATATAGTGGATGCCGACTCAAAAGTATATGAAGCCCTTTGAAGAACTTTGCCCCAACCCTGCAACCTATTGCCACCTAGCTGGCACTGTAACAACATCTTCAAAAAGCCATTCCACCTTTCTATCAATCCACCTGCTTCTGGATGGTGAAGAACATGACAAGATCAGTGAATTTCATTTGTATGAGCCCGCTGCCTCACTTCTTTGGCTATAAAATGTGCCCGATCAGCCTTGATGAGTGGGAGGCCATATTGCTGAGCCCATGCATAACCCTCATCCCTGCTACCATAGCCACTTTGTTCATGAGCCCATTAGGCCTCAGGAGTGGCTAAAGAAAAAGGTTGACTGCTATCTACAGAATGGGTCATCCTATCCACTTGATTATTAACATCCTCTTCTGCTGAGGTCACTTTATGTGAGCATTTACATGGGACACAAATATCTTTACATCATTTGCCTATATAGAGAGGTCTATCTACATAATTCTTCCCCAAATGTTTTGTCACTAATTTTTCAGTTATTCTCCTTCCAAGTTCCTGACCATTGGCCTGACCATTGGCTAAAGCCCATGAATCAGTATAGAGTCACACATCTGGCCATGTTCCCTTCCAGGCAAAATGTACTACCAGGCACACTGCCTGAAGTTCTGCCCACTGTGAACATTTCCCTTTACCACTGTCCTTCAGAGATGTCCTAGAAAGGGGTAATGCTACAGCTGTCCGCTTGTGGGTGGTGACTGCACAATGTGCAGAACCATCCGTAAACCTGGCCCCGGCCTTCTCTTCCTCTGTCAGCTGATCAAATGGACACCCCATGAGGCCATAGGTGCTTTCTGGGAGACAGAAGGCAATATAGAAGGGGTAGGAACCATGGGCATTTCGGCAATTTCTTTATGTAATTTACTCACGGTCTCTGGACCTGCTCTGGCTCTATCATTTATATACCACTTCCATTTAATTTTGGGCTGTTATTGTGCATGTTCCACTTTATGACTTGGTGGGGTAGATAATACCCAGCAACTCATGATGAGCAACTCAGGTGACATGGTAACCTAGTGTCCCATGGGCCTTCATTCAGTTTCCACTATGCCCCAGGAACAGGCCACGAGCTGGTTTCCAAAATGAAATTATTTGTATACAGATGATGGCAGAGCCTTGTTCCACAACCCTAAGGCCTCTTTTGTAATTCACCTATGCGGGCCTTCTAGAGACTACAAACACCATCCCTACCTGGCACTGAAACTTCAGTACCTTTGGATCTGCTAGGTCATATGGCCCCAGTGGCAGAGAAGCCTGGATAGGAGCCTGGACCTGTTGCACAGCCTTCTCTTGTTCTGGGCCCCATTGAAAACCAGCAGCTTTCCAAATCACTCTAAATGGACTGGAGTAAAACACCTAAGTGAGGAATGTGTTACCTCCAAAATCCACATGGGCCTACTAGGCATTGTGCCTCTTTTTTTGGTTGTACTGGAAGCCAGGTGCAACAATTTACCTTTTACCTTAGAAAGGATAACTCTGCACGTCCCATAATACTGGACTTCAAAAAATTTCACTGAGATAGAAAGACGTTGAATTTTAGTTGGACTTACTTCCCATCATCTGGATGAAAAATGCTTTACTAACAATTGCAGAGTGGTTGTTACCTCCTGCTTACTCGGTCCAATCAGCATAACATCATCAAAGTAATGGAACAGTGTGATCTCTTGTGGGAGAGAAAGGCAATCGAGATCCCTGTAAACTAAGTTGTGACACAGGGCTGGAGTGTTAATATAATCCTGAGGTAGGACAGTGAAGGTATATTGTTGACCTTGCCAGCTAAAAGCAAATTGTTTCTAATGGGCCTTATGGATAGGTACAGAAAAAAAGGCATTTACCGATTAATAGCTGCATACCAAGTATCAGGAGACATGTTAATTTGCTCAAGCAAGGAAATGCATCTGGTACAGCAGCTGCAATTGGAGTCACCACATGATTCAGTTTATGGTAATTCAGTCATTTTCCAAGACCCATTGGTCTTTTGCATAGGCCAAATAGGAGGTTTAAATGGGCATATGGTGGAAACCACCACCTCTGCATTCTTCAAGTCTTTGATAGTGGTACTAATTTCTGCAATCACTCCAGGGATGTGATACTGTATTTATTTTACTATTTTCCCAGCTAAAGGCAACTCGAATGGCTTTCACTTGGCCTTTCTAACCATAATAGCAATCACAATGCAGGTTAGGGAACCAATGTGAGGATTCCACCAATTACTAAGTATATCTACCCCAACTATGCATTCTGGAACAGGGGAAATAACTGTAAGATGGACTCAGGGACCTAGTAAATGCATTGTGAGCTCGGCCTTTGCTAAAACTCCATTAATCACCTCATCTCCATAGGCCCCTACTCTTACAGGGCCACAATGATGTTTTCAATCTCACGGAATCAACATTAGTTCAATGTCCATTAGTACAGTGTCCAGTAGTCCCTGAAATATCTGATCATTTCCCTTCCCCCAATGTACAGTCACCTTGGTAAAAGGCCTTAAGTCCCTTTGGAGAAGGATGGGGAAAAGATTGACTGTATAAGTTTTTGGCAGTGCACCAGGTTCTTTCCTCAAAGAGACCTGGGCCCCCACTTCATTCAAGAGGTTCTGGGCCTGGAACTGGCTCAAATCTAGAAAGTGGTTGAGAAGCCATGATTCTCTGTTACTATGATTTGAGTTTGGTTTTTGTTTATTTGCCCTTAAGTTTCTCAGATTATATAAATCTAGTAAAATTTTAGTAGGCCTCCTGTCTATTTCACTTTTGGGAACACTGTCTAATCAGCCAACGCCATAGGTCTTCACACATCAGATCATTCAAATCACTATTCTGTTTCTGCTGTGCATTATAATAAAGTCCTGCACCTTGCATTTGGCAATTTAGTGCTGTCATTTGACCACTGCCACTCTGTGATCCAGTTAAACCCGCTGCCTTACGTTTCCCTATTGAGTAACCATAGTCCCCGCTGTAAAGTCCAGCAGACAGAAAAGAGCATGACAGGGCTCTTCAGGGATGCTGGCGCACTAAATTAAGTGATAATAAATTACAAGTCATTGAATAAGAAAACCCATTAATTCACACTTACATAAATGTACTAATAAAATAATAGGGGGAAAGGAAAAGCTCAACTTTTTCACAGTAGGATGACAGTTAATAAATGTAGAAGAAAGAACAGATCAGAAAATTACCATTTAACTATTGTGATAGTTAATTGTTGTGTCAACTCAAGTAAGAAATGCCTGATTGGCTTAGCATAGTTCTGGATGTGACTGAATGGATGGAAGAATCTCTGAAGATAGAAGACCTACCTTGGGTGTAAGTGGCACCAACCAATAGGCTTGTAACCTGAGTAAAATAAAAAAGAGAAAGAAGAAGGAAGGTTAGTTTCTGTTTCTTTGGAGGAGCTCCAGTCTTTTCCCTGGGTTTCATCTCCTGCCTTCCAGCACAAACCCTTCAGCTTCCTGAACTTGCACAGGACTCTACAGTGAGCTCTACGCCCTTGACTTTTGACTGGAGCTTTTGGGTCTCCAGTGTGCAGACAGCTCTTTTGCACTCTTGCATACCTGACTGCAGACAGCCACCTTGTAAATCCCTATCTATCAATCAATCTATCTATCTATCTATCTATCTATCTATCATCTATCTATCACACTAAATCTGTGTCTCTAGTAATCACTGACTGATGCAGATTTTGGTACAGGGAATGAGTATAAAGAAATAGAACTGTTTAAATACAAAAGAGCAGAAAAATAACTAAGTAATTTGAGTCTCATTCATACAATTAAAGTATATATGCAGTTAAATTAAAATACTGTTTAGAAAAGAATTATAATGCCATAAAAAAACACTTAGAGCCCAATGCTAAGTGAAATTAACAGTTCATAAAATATTCTATGCTTTTTAAGGCTTTTTTGTTCTTTTTTCCTTATGTTTGGCTTATTTTCTTTCTAGGTGAGTTCAGCCTTTGCTAAAATTTTGCATAAAAGTAAGACTGAAAGATATCAAAATATTAGTAGTGTTTGGATTAAGATCATGTGGCTTTCAATTCTTTAAAAATTTTTATTTTTCTGTATTTAGTATGCATTCTTTTGAAAATTAAAAGTGTTTTCAATATATTAATATGTTCACTATAGAAAAATTCAAAGTTCTAACACGGACTATGAAAAAAGGGGGAGCTCAATGTATTATTGTATTTATTTTTTTATTTTAAAAAGAAGAAAACAAAATTTCAAAACAAGATAATAGGACAGTAACAATGGTTACCCATTGTGTACTGTTACCTTTAGTTACTCAGAGTACAAGATATCAGCACTTAATTGTCCAAATAATATTAGCACAAACCTTTCTTTTCAATGAACAAAGAGAAATTAGCAGTATAACCATCTTAACTATCATATAGATATAGATATATAGATATAGATATATATCTTTTTTGCTTTTTGCTTTTCTCTTCCTTTTTTCTCCATTCCCCCATCTCAGTTTCTCTTTCCTTTTGAAGTTTCTTCCCATGTTGCAATATCTATTATATACTTTGGATCTTGTTTACTCTTTCAGCTTCTCACACTAGAGAGACAATATGATGTTTATACACATGTGCATCTGATTTATTTCATTTATGAGTATGGTCTCGAGTTGCATCTCTTTACCTATAAAAGTCTCCAATGTATCCTTCTTATGGCTGAGTAGTACTCCATTGTATAAAAAGACCACATCTTTTTTATCCATTCCTTGGTGGATGGGCCTTTGGGTTGTTTCCAAGATCTAGCTATTACAAATTGTACTGCAAAAAGCACAAGTGCACATACATAGCTCTGGTACAATGCTTTTAATTCTTCTGGGAAGATACTAGGAGGGGAATAGCTGAGTCAAATGGAACCTCCAATCCTAGTTTTTTGAGGAATATCCACACTGATTACCACAGTGGTTGCACCAGTCTACACTCACACCAACAGTGGAAAAGGATGCCTTTTTTCCCACAGCCTCTCCAGCATCTTTTATTGGTTGATATCTTATAATAGCCATTCTTTCTAGGGTGAGATGGAAATTCAGTGTTGTTTTAATATACATCTCTCAAATGACCAGTAATGTTGAACATTTTTTCATATACTTCTTTGCTATCTGTATTTCTTTATCTGAGAAGTGTTTATTCATCTCAGACGCCCATTTTTGGATTGGATCTTTCAATTTTGGAGGTCTGATTTTTTTTTAGCTCTTTATATGTTCCCAATAGTAATTCTTTGTCACAGTCTGAGTCTCCACCTTCCATGTGTCCAGTGCAGACAAGAGGTCCTCACTCAGAAGGCCCAGGATCTGCTAACACCAGGATTCGTGTTTGGGCCCTTCCTGCACATGCCCTGGGCCGCCAGAGGTACTAGATAGAGCAGGGCATCCATGATCTGCTAGCACTACGGTTTGCATCTGGGCCTTACTTGTGCCCTGACCTTCTGAAGGTGACAGACACAGGCAGTCCATGATCACCACCAGCACAGCCCACATCTAGCTCCTGTGCACACCCTCAGCTGCCTGGAGACACGAAATCAACTGGTCCACAAACTGTTGACTCTGCAATTTGTGTATGAGTTCTGCCTATGCCCTAAACTGCCTGGGGACACAGGACCACTGATCCTTGATTGCACCACCAATGTGGCCTGTTTCTGGGTCACATACCTGCCCTGAGCTGCAAGGAGACACTGGATCAAACAGTCTGCCATCAGCTGACATCACAGTTTGCTTCTGAGACCTGGGAGAACTAGGTACACTTCACCATCTGCCGGAAGGCCCCAGATTAAGCAGTGTATCTCAGTGGACACTGAGGGGCAGGCCTGACCACCAGGAAAACTAGGGCAACTAGTGACCTTTGTTGAGCTGCCAGAGAAGAAAGAGACAGAGCATTCTGCCTGCAGCATCAAACATGACAAGACAAAGGACTAAAACGCAATCTCAGAACTCCACCCCACTTAGAACAAGTCAAAGAGACATTGACATAGAACTTGGTAAACACAATGGCTGAAATGATTGCAAAGGAAGTAAAGAAATAACTCCATCAGGTCATAGAAGAGATCAAATCAAAAATAATCTCTCAGGCAAAAATAAAATGACAATAATAATGATAAATATACTTTTTTTTTTTGCGGTACTGGGGATCGAACTCAGGACCCTGTGCTTGCTAGGCAGGCGCTTATTCCACTGAGCTATATCCCCAGCCCCAGAAAACGAAAAGAAGGAACCATCCGATGGTTCCCCTTTTTTTTTTTTTTCCCGGGACCGGGGATCGAACTCAGGGCCCTAGTGCTCAGCGGCAAGCACTTAGCCCACTGAGCTGTACCTCCAGCCCAATACATTCTCTAGTTTTTTTTTTTTTTTGTG
>PVLD010034045.1:0-13057 GCA_004027595.1 Dinomys branickii | reverse complement strand
TATATGGGTCCATACATCTACAATTCGAAGATATCAATGGATAAAACAACAACTACTGTTGAGACCATATCACCTTGTCTATAGATTAGTTGTGATTGTACTATTTTCTATGATAATTGGTGTCTGTTTGTCAATATGTTTTTGTACTTTTATGTTTCTAAAATAAAAAAAAAATAAAATAAAATAAAATAAAATAAAAATATTCAGCTAAAATGAAAAGAAAAATATTCTCTGCATTTTTAATTTTAAAGAGAAAAAAATGACAAAATAATAATAAAGACAAAAATAAAACAACAAACACTAAAAACGATACAAAATTTCAAAACAAGGTGATAGGAGTTAACAATGGTTGTTATGTTACATATTATTATCTTCAATGAAGTTGCTCAGATTAATACATGTAAGAATGCAATACTGATCAAACAACTATAGAGAATAAAAAGTAATCTGCATTTTTACAGATTTGATAACTTCAAGGAGTAGGAAGAAAGGCTTAAAATGAGAAAGATTTCATTTCCAACAATGCTAACTGCAGAGCAAACTCAAATCTAATAATTGAACTGGCTCTACAAACACAAATGTAACAATGAAAGTTTTACTTTTTATTTGTGATATTATTTCATTTGAAATTCCTACACTTTTCTTAGTCTAAGAATGAATAAGAATTATGAACTACAGTTTCTATTCTTGTGAGGCTTACACAACAGTATGACATTAAGATACAACTAAAAAATCCATTACAGCTCTAAAAGAGGTAAAGGTGTAATACTGTGAAGACTGAGGGAAAGAATTTACATATTCTTTCGCTTTACATGTATTTCTTGAATATCTATTCCATGCCACACAATGTTCTAGGCAATGAGCATAATCATCACACAAGACAAGCCTAAGTATCTGTCCTCACACAGTGTGTATTCCCATTAAGGGAGACATACACTATGAAACATATTTAATTAAGATGCACTGCATATATGTTGAAAGTTGACAAGTGTTATAAAAATAAATATAGCAGCATAGTTTATAGCCTAAAACCCGTTTAAGGTAGTAGCATAATTTTATATAGAGTATTTAGGCATATTCTAACAGCAAAGATGATGAATTGCCACTGACTTGTTTCAATGACTTGTTTGAATTAACTATCGATGTATCTATAGAAGAACACCCAAGGCAGAGGAATAAATTTCTGACATAATAATAAGGGGATATAGGCTTTCTTGTTGTTTTAAGGAACAAGAAAAAGATTTTCTTTATTGTTACCACAATTTGATACTATGTTGAAGATGCTAGTCAATGCAATTAGACAAGAGAAAACAGAAAAAAGTAAACAATCCTAAAGGAAAGGTTAATATGCTTTAATTTGTCATATTGTTTACATATTTATAAAGCCTAACATAATTTGCCCAAAATAATATTAAAGAAAATTTAATAGTTACCAGAAAAAGTATCAATGATCGAAACTGGAAACCAATTTTAAGCAACATGTGAATGTTCCACTTACCACCATAAATATCATTAAAAATAAATTAAGACAGGAACTTAAACTAGTTATAATAGCTAACTGTAGAACTGGAGCAATAAATATACAAGAGTTTATTAAAGTACCATTTCCTGCCAGAAAGTAAGGCAGTGTTAAATAATCAAAACTAAATTTAGAATGCTGTGAATATGTCAAAGTAACACAAGAGCTGATGGAATAAATTATTTATGGTCAAAGAACTAGAGCTTAAATAACTAAAGTAATGCTATATAATAATCCCAAGTTTAAAGTAAATATCTGTGAATCAATACTGATGTAGTCAAATATTATATTATTAAAATATCAAATGTGCTATGTTATCTCCTTCCAAATGATTTATCAATAGTAAATTCAGCCAAAAGGATAAAGCATAAATCTGTACTTCTTCAGTGTGGGAGGAACATACTGACTGCTTTTCAAATATTATATCAAAAATAGTGGAAAAAACAATAACTTCGCAGAAAAGAAGCCTGTTGAGTACTGTCACAGTAGGTGATCAAGCTTCTTAGTAGCAGCAATAAACCAATCATGTTGACAGTACTGTATATACTATCGATAAATTCCAAGTTAATTATATAGTTTCTCTGGAAAGTGCATAATCTCAGTCTAATCATAAAGATAAACCAGGCAAATTCTACTGGAGGACTTTCTCCAATGTGTTTGAGAAGTTGTAAAACCTGTCAAGTTTATAAAAAATAAAGAAAGAATGAGCCCATGTCAGAGGCACCAGAAATTCAAGGAGACACAGTAACTGAGGGATGGCATCTTCATGAGATGTTGTGACAGAAAATGACAACAGGAAAAAAGTTCTAAAATCTGAAGAAACTATTGAGCTTATTTTACTGCTTATAAGATCATATCTATCTATCTATCTATCTATCTATCTATCTATCTATCTAAGATCAACTGTGGCAAATAGTCCTATAACACTGTTGAAAGATTGAAACATGTTAATAAAACAGACTGGATGTAATACATGAGAACTTTTCTATTACCCTGTGTTTTGTTTAATAAATCTGAATATCATCCAAAATGCAGTTTTTTTTAAGAAAATGAACATATACTGAATAATAATTATATAGTGTATATATTATGTTTCGGATATTTTTTCCTCAAATATTTGTGTACTTTAGGCTTAATTACCAGCCTAGCTATGTTGAAGTGGTGGAACCTTTAAAAAATGAGTCCATTAACAGGCACATAGATAGAGATAATTATATATATATAACTATAATTATATAATTATTAATTAATAATTATTAAACAATAATTATTAAATATTATTAAATAATAATTGTTAAATTATTAAATATCATTAATTAATATAATTGTATAATTATAATTATAGAATTATATTTTTATATAATGGAATATTACTCAGCTATAAAGAGGGACAAATTTGGGCCCTTGGTAGGCAAATGGTCACAATTGGACACCATACTCATAAGTGAAATAAATCAGAGGAACATACGCAAGCAACGTATTGTGTCACTGGTGTAAGAACCTGAGGGTGGGAATATAAACTAAGAGGCGTGAAGGAAATCTGTTCAAAAGTAAAGAACAGATGGGATGAGGGAAAGGAGAAAAGGAAGAAAGAGGCAAATATGTATGTATGTATGTATGTATGTACATATGTGCAGGATGGCTAACATGGTTCCACTATTGTTTTATGTCACTTTACGGTAAGGAATATTTGATGACTGGTTGTTTGATCAATCCTGTATGTCTATATGTGTTTTCCTGAGCATACACTTTGAAGTTATCAATATGCAATGCAACAACTATTGTTGGTTTCCTGTTGCTTTGTCTATAATTCAATTTTGATTATACTGTTATTGTGCTACTTTGTGTCTCTTTGTTAATGCTTTCCTCGTTTTTGTTGATGTTGTTCTTTTTATTTTACACTTTAAAAAAATGTTTAAAAATAAAATAAAAAGAGGAGGAACTTAAGAAAATGTAGTAGGTTTCTTTTATATGAAAAATCTAATATACATGAAAGAGTAAAATAAGAGAGCAATGATAGGAAACAAAAAGGGGGAAAGGGATTGAAACTGATCTCTCTCTCTCTCTCTCTCTCTCTATATATATATATATTTTATATATTCCCTTATGCAAACAACACTTCTGTATGGCAAATATACATTAAAATTTCTTATGTAATAATCTGCTGTACATATATCCCTTAGTATACTAAAATATTTTATAATTTCTTAGCATTAAGGTCTTTACCTTAAAAATAATTTTATTTCTTTTATATATTTATTAGCACATGTTTGCTGAACATAATCATGTTACCCATTGTTGGATAGATCAAAAAAAGGAAAATCAGTACTTAGCTTAAAAAAAGATAAATTAGTAAATATCCATTTACTTTAGGTAGATTAATTTATGTCTTAATATTCCTAATCAATTTACTTTCCAATTCTTTTTTCTATGATTGACCTAGAAGAATTTGCCCAAAACACATTTGAAGGGACTAACTTACCAGTCAGGAAAAAAAAAATGAATCATAGTAACAATTATAATAACTGTATCTTATATTAAAACCATCTCTAAAAATGGCATAATTAATACATGATAGATTTTATTAACAGAGTGAATGGTGTAACACAAAGGAAAATCTAGAAATAAATTCAATGAGTATGATAATTTTGACTAAAATAAAGAAATTTCAGATCATTTCAGACAATATGGAGATGTCAGCAAGTATTAAGATAATTAACTTTTGAAAACGATAGTATTAATTCCATTCTCTACTTAATAAATCAAGATAAAAATCAATGCGAAATTCACCTCTAATTTCAGGATCAGAGGTACTCCAAAACAAACAAACATATTCAAAACTATGCTGAAAATTGTCTCTGAAAATGTCAGTTTATTCTGAAAATGTTCTTAAGCACACACAATACGGGTGTGGCGGAGCACATGAGCAGTCTCAGCGCTGAGGGAGGCTGCAGAAGAAAGATTGCAGGCTTAAGTCCCACCTGGGTTATTTAGTGAGAAATTGTCTCAAAAAAGAAGTGAAAAGGCCTAAGAATGAAGTTCAGTGATATAGAAGCTCCGTTGGGTTCAGTTCCTAGCACTGAAAAATGGGGGATAAAAAGAAACACTTGTTTAAGAAATACCTACTCAAACTCATTTAAACACAGTGAAAATCTGAGATGTGACCCGGGACTATCACTCCTTCCTTCCCTATACCCATTTTCCCCTTTAGAGTCTAACTATTTCTTAACATGGCTCTGTATTTTACACAGTAAGCTGTTTATATTTTTAGTCTTACATATTACAAAGACTGTGCAATATTTATACAATCCTCACTCACTTATTTAATGTATAACTTATCCTTACAACTTTTCAGGAAGACTAAAGCTATTCCAATTTTAAAGTATGTATCTTAGTCCATGTTAGTATAATCAAGTACTTAACAGTGATCATTTATTTTATCATGAAAGTAAATGCATTTCACATTGTTTTCTCGATTAAGATGTGCAAGATCGAGGTACCAAAGGCATCAACGTGTGTGGTCTGTAGTCAGGTCTCCTCTGTGATTCTAATAGGCACCTTGTGGTGTCTTCTGGAAGGAAGCTGTATTAGTTAAGGTTATCTTACAAGAACAGAATTGATAGAAAATGTATGTATAATTACGCAAAGGGATTTATTAAGTGGCTTTCAAAGATCAGAGACAGAGGAGTTCAAAATGATTGCCTGTGCATTGGAGAGTCAGAGGATCAAGTAGCTGCTCAGCTGAAGAAGACAGAAGCCCCAGAAAATGAGGGATCAAGGAGGAAAACAAAAAAAGAAAAGCAACCCCCCCAAACATTCAGTACCTGTTCAACATCAAAGACCTGGAAGCTTACTATAAGCTGCAGGTACCAGCCTGTAATAGAAAGCTAAAGACATTTGTGGAGGCCCACCAAGATGACTCCCCCTGAAAGAAGGCAATTTGCCTCTGTCTTGCCTCACCTTTAACCTACTCCCCTTTATGAATATGAACAGTACTGGTTCCAGGTAGATGCTCAACCCCCTCAATTGACCATAAGCGATGCAATGCAAGTGGATCTAACAGAGGCACCCATGTGTAGCCTCTGAAGCAAAGGGACGGATCTCTGTACAGACCTGGCTAAGGCTCCCTCCTACTCAGCATGAGCTACGCTGTGAGACACTGAGCTGTCAGCTGGGATAGAGCTTCAAAGCAGAAGCAATAATATCCCAGGTCAGACAAACGCTAGCATCAGAGCTGAGGCAGCTGACCCCAAACCACAAGATACTTCCTCAAACTGTGTTATACAGATTCCTCCAGACTTAGCGGCTACCTGTTCCTGGAAACCAATACGCTTTCTGCACACCTCTCTCCACATATTGCAGAGGTGCCATTGTGCCTCCTACCCAGCCCAGCTCACAGAATTCACATAGTTGCCACCATTCTCACAGTCCCTCAACCCAAGTCACTCCCCTCTTCATGAATTATTAAAACCCAAGTTTGGCCCTGGGTTGAGGTCTTTGTTCAAGTTGCCCTTTGCTCTGACTGAACTTAGGATCCCTTGACTCCCCATAACTGCAGATGGGTTTTTGTCTCTTTTTCTCACAATGGGTTCAATTGAAAGTGATAGGTTGCAATTGACTCGTATGAATTCCATTAACATTTTCCTGGGATTCTAATTTATAAACTCTGGACCTCACGATCTTCAGGCATTTATAAACCTGGAGGGAAGGCTGGAGACCGCTGTCCAAAGGCCATAGGAGCAAAGGGCACACCTGCTCAGGAAGACGTCAGCTCTTCTATAGGAGCATATTTGCTTCCTATTCTTTTTACTCCATCCAGGTTACAAGACTCTTTTGGTTGGTCCCATCAACAACCAGCGTACGTTGGAAGTTATATTTCATCAGTATAAAATGAACCATCCTCTGGGCCTTTATTGCTTCTGTGAAAAATTCCGATGTCATTCTCATGAGTTTGCCTCTATAACTGACCTGCGTTTTCACTTTTCCAGCTTTCAGCGTGCTTTCTTGTTCTGTACTCCTGCCATTTTAATTACAAAGTGACTTGATGAGGTTCATTTCTAATCATGCCTGTTTGAGATTCTAAATGCTTTCCTTACTTGTATATTTTATCTTTCCCAAGATTTAGGAAGTTTTCTATTATTATGTCACTCAATAGATTATTCTATGCCATCCGTCTATGCTGTGGCACACTTCTACTGCAATAATCTGCAACTTTTGTCTTGTAACTATGCCTCCACAATTGGATATTTTATTTATAATTTCACAGATTTTTTTTCTTTATTGATGACTGAAGGCAATAATTCCTCAGGCTTATCTTTAAACTTTAAAAGTATGTTTTCCTTGGTCCTATTTTCTGGTTATACATTTCACTGCATTTGGATTTTCCAGAATTTCTGTTCAGTTCCTCTTCATCTTCAGAATCTCTATCATTTTGGGTTAGGGTCCTCTAAAGGAACAGAAATAATAGAAACAATATTTATAAATGATTGATTAGGTTTGGTTACTGAATCGGGGGCAAGGTAGTTCTGCGTGGCTGTCTGCATCCTGACAGCCAGAGGATCCAGTCGAGGCTCAGCCCTAACAAATGAAAGCTGCAAAGTAGGAGGAGTAAAGGATGTGGCGCCACTCCACAGTTCAAGGCCGTGAAGCTCGCTGGAGACTCAGTGGTGTGAGTCTGTGTTTGAAAGTTGAAGAAAGTGGAGACAGAAATTCAGAGGCAATGGCAGGCAAAGGTGCACATGCTCAAGCAGAACAGAGTTTAAGAAATAAAAAATCTTCCAGCTTTTGTCTTTCCCTATTTCATCGAGGTCGTAAACCTAAAATGTTACCACCCAAAACTGCGGTGTGGCTCCCCTCAGCGTGCTGGTCTGCATGCCAGTCATCTTGGGAAAGGCACACAGATGTTCTAGAACTGTGCTTTGCTCATCTGCCAGACATTTCCTAATCCGCTCAGGTATACAGATCATGATTAACAGCCACACCAGCTCCTTTTTGAATTGCTCCTTTACAGAGTATATTGTCTTTCTAAATTCATTCAGAGATTTATTTGTATCATCTTTGAAGTAATTAAAAATTTCATAGACTAGTCTTTAAAATTCTTTCCCTGGCATTTTATTCACTTCAAAATCTTTGCGTACTGGTTCTGGAGACTTATGAACACTTGCAGAATTTTGTTACCTTGTCTCTTCATAGTTCTTATGCTGCTCTATTGGGATTTGTGCCTCTGCTGGGATGGATTTCTCTCCCACGTTAACTTGATGCTCTTCTCTGTGTCTAGACTTCCTTCAAGGGATTGACCCTCAGCACCACTCAGAGGGAAAACAGCCCCCAGTTATATCAAGGACACAAATACAAACAAAGCACTGTTTTATGGTAAAAATGAAAGAAAATCAAAATATAGAACCATTAAGAATAAGAAATAAGTAAGTAAATTAATGGCTAAATATCAATACTGAGAAAGAATAATAAAATGAAAGATGTTGGGGTTGGGAAAGAGAAAATCAAAAGAAGTGAAATTTTAAAAAAGGAAGAAGAAAAGAAATATTACATTAAGAGAGAAAATATTTAAAAATATGAGTGAAAATTTAAATAGAATTCTGTAAAAGTAAGAAAAATATAAATTACTATGAAAAACTAAAGTGAAACAATAAAAAGCAAAAAGAACCCCTCTTAACAAACAAACAACATTCCAGATAAATTTTAAAAAAAGAAAAAGAGAAACTCCCCTATCTGGAGGTGTTTCTGTAGGTAATTTTTTTGGAAATCTACCAGATACTGTGCGGTATAATGAGTCATAACCGGGGCCTCAGCGGTTCCCATAACCACTTAGCTGACCGTTGGTGAGTTAGTGCTGTTTCCTGCCTTAGTTTTCCAGCTGTGAAAAGCCAGTGAATGTAACCTTCTCTGCCTCAAGGTAACATTCGCTCCAAAGCGTTTAGTGTTTGATTGTGTCATTCTGAACCTCCAGAAGCACCACTGCGATATTCCTACCTGGTTTTGAGGCTTTTAAGATTATGAGGTGGCCCAGCTGCTTGAGTGTTTCTTTTGTCTGTACACTTCTATACATGCTAAGTGTTCAAGCAGAGCTGTATCTCTGATTATACTGAGAAATAAGCAAAACAAACAGAACACTTAGTTCTGGGCTGGAAAGAGGGAGTGAAGAGAGCAAAGGAATCTTCTGAGCTCAGGCCTATGATCTCAGACCAAGCCTCTTTAGGAAACTACATGCAATGTTCCCGGATGTTCACACCAGAGGGTAGTGCTGCCAACCACTCTGCCCTCCACAAACTGAGGTCCCAGCTGCTCAAACTTGTCAAGGGGCAGTGAGTATGTCTTGCCCTCTCCGTGATTGTAACTTACGGCCATTTCCTACCCAGCCACTGTTCTGGGGTGAACACAGAGACCATGAAATATCTTTGTTTTGCAGCTTTGGATTGCCAGAATGGCTCAGTCTTAAACAGTCAATGTCTCAAAATGACTTCTGAATAAGGCAGTTACTAGATTGAATTTCTTCTCCACATTTACCTTGCCATATATGTATTTATTTATTTTTGGTACCAGGAATAGAACTTAAGGACTTGTACTTACCATGCAGATGCTTGTGCCGCTGAGCTATCTGCCTGGCCATACATTGCCATGTGAAAGGAATAACTCTCAGGAAAAAAAGAAAAACACTATACTGTAATTTCCACTGACAATAATTTTACGCTTTTGCTGTGGTTAGTGCTGCTGATTCATTTTCAATCCCTTGGGCTGCTAGCCCCCTCTGGATTTACCCTGTCTTCACCTTCCCAACCTTTGTGGCTGGGGTAAGTGGTGCAGACTGTTGGAAATATTTTTTCTGCACTACTTTCTATTTCTCCATGATTTTTTGCTTTCCTGCTGGTTCATTGTTAACCCTGTGAGCTCTGTTTCTCTTTCTCATCACTAATTAGTTGTTTCTCAATGTCTCAATTCCAGTGCCTGGAGAGATTGTGATCTGCTGCCAGGTTCAAAACTACCATATTAGAGATTAAATGAACTTTTATCCATGACATTGTGAAGAAAGTAAATACATGATAGTTTTTGAATTAGACTCTATTTCCACAAACTATGTTCAGAAGCTGAAATAAGTGCTTCATTAAGAGGAATGAAGCTTATCTGTGATTCAGTGAATCTACTGGGCACCCTGGAATATATTCTTCACAGAAAGGATTAGGGACTCCTTTCCATTGTGGAATGTCATGCACATTTTTAAAACAATTACTATGCCTTCTTTATGAATCTATGACAACATGAATGAGACTGGGTTACTATTCTGCCAAATATATTAAACTAAAAAATGAAAGAAAAAATACCACCTGGTTTTGCTTAAGAAATTAAGGAATTTTAAAAAATTACATTCATATTGTAGAAGCCAAGTAGAATGGTAGTTACCAGAGGCTGCAAAAGGGGTTTGAAAGGTCTTGGTAAGAGGATACAAAATTTCAGTTAGATGAGAGTAATAAGATCGGGGATCTATCGTACAAATAATGACTAAAGTTAAAACAATATATTCCAGTTTGTAAATTGCTGAAAGTAAAATGTAAATGCTCTGAAAGTAAAATGTAAATGCTCTAAATACAAAAATGATAATTATTAGCTTGATGTAGTCATTCTACAATGTGTCAAAACATGTTAGACACCCTAATACACACATTGTTGTCAATGAAAAGTAAAGGAAAAAATAAAAACACAAAAATACTGATTTGGATGATAAAAATAGAAATTTGTAACAAATTATTTGCTTGGAAAATTTACACAGCATAATGTCTTACTAATATAAACAATGAAACACTGATTTCAGCTACTTCTGACCTGGAAGGGTTGAAGTAACTGAGAAACACACATGGAAAGGAAGAACAAACTATACTTCCCCTTTATGTATATGTGTTTTTCACATTTAGAACTGTATTGTAAGAACTAAAAATGAATGGGAAATTTAGCGAACTATCACAAATGGCACATGGGAATACAGAGTGTTCTTTATACATTTAGCACTTATTTTATTTATTTATTTATTTATTTATTTATTTATTTTGCGGTACTGGGGATTGAACTCAGGACCCTCCGCTTGCTAGGCAAGCGCTTATTCCACTGAGCTATATCCCCAGCCCTCATTTAGCACTCATGAAGGAGATATGTTTAACAGTACGTTGACCTTGAGAGGCTGGTGAAAATGATATAAAGCTCTTTGGGTAGCACAGTAAATGTGGCATAGGGCAAAAGTTCACCTGTTTATTTTATATAGTTTGAAATGTAATGCAGGTATATAAATTATAAAATAATCAAATCTATTTCATAGCAAAAATGATCACTATATCTCTTCAAAAATCCCCTTTTAGGCAGCCCGCAAATAGCCATTAATTTATTTTAGACAGTCTGTCAAACAAAATATGGCATTTATGCTTCATTTAAATATTTTCTCAGGTGGTACAATCGGGACAGAGGAGAATAAAATTTATTTATAAACCATCTTTTCTTGAGAAATTCTCTGTAACAAAGAAAACAAGAGTTTATGAATGTAGTAGATGCAAATAAATATCTCTTCTCCTTGCTAGAAAATTTTTTCTCCTCTAATGGGCTGGAAGTTGAAGACTTCAATGAAAAAACAGCCAACAATAACAGAACAACAACTACAACTTCCTCATTTCATTTTGATCATAGGTATATGGACAGTAAATTCTTTTATTTCTCATTTTTGATGAATAATAAATTATTCTAACAACAGTTATTATTCTATTTTTCATTTTAGAACGAGTGTGAGGTTATCGAAAATCTTTTGCAAACAGAAGAAACTGTGATTTATAAGTTAATTTTAATTCCTCTGTAAATGCCTTAAAAGCATGCTATCAAACAATTTAACAAAATAATAGTAGTGTGTGTGTGTGTGTGTGTTTGTGTGTGTGTGTGTGTGTGTGTAATTATGACAAGAGTGTTTGCCTCGATGGATATTGGCTAGTCATGATTCAAATAACAATAAAATGTACTCCATCCAATAGATAATTGATTTTAGATCTTTGTTGAGCTCAATATCAGTAAACTACTTCCTACACTAAAGATTAATAAGTGTGTATCTTCTTTTGTCAGTAACAATCTTATGTAGCTAGTAGTTTCCTAGAAGGCAACTTGTGTGGTACTGTGAGAAGTGATTAGAAGAGATCTACATCACTTCTGGGCCAGCACTTTCTAGAAGTTAATTTGCTTTGGTCATGTCCTTTTTCTTTTCCCACCTCGATGACACTTTTCAGGATAACATTGTGAATACACTTCTTGGGGGGAAAATATTAAAACAGGAATAACTCACCTGACCTGCCTTGGACATTCCCATAAACAAGAAATGAACTTCTATTTTATTTATCCTTTCGTACTTAATTGATGATCACTTTCTAGCCTACTGTAATCAACGTGTTCTCTTTTGATACCTGAAAGTAAGGTTGTGACTATTTTCATATCACCACCCATGGCTTTTGCAGTAACTATTATTTTCATGACCACAGATTTTTGCAATTGGTAACTTTAATTTGTACTTTATACACATGGGTCATCTTCAGTACATAGTAAATTCAAAGATATTAGGAAGTGTATATTGCTGGTGTCAGGAGCCTTCCGTTGCTACTCCACCTTGCCTTTTTCTATTTGTATTACTACATATATTGTGTAACTTTTAGGCCACAATATACTAATCTGAAAATGGTTTGATAATTCATGCTTCACAGTTCAATGAGTTTGTGATATGGAAAAAATGAGATAGTATTTAAGCAAGACTGAAGCATATATTTAGCATTCACTAGTATTATTGTGGTTTGTTTCCCAGGAGAGTGGAAATTGAAATAAGCAGGCCGTGTTCTATTTTTTAAATGGAGTACATGAAATCCACATAATTTAATTCAATAGCACTGGTGAGATGAAAGAGAGGCTATCACTTTTACTTTATTTATGTTTTACTTGTCTTTCTTCAGGAACCATGAATAATTTCTGGGATTAAGATAAAGATGAAAGGTAATGGATTAAGGTAATGAAAATAATCCTTGGGAAATCAGCACATTAAACTACTTAGCAAATAATGAATCTAGATCAGCCTAGAGAGTTATTTAGAGGAGAATAATAATAGTTTTGGTAATGGATTAGAAAACTGCTGTAGGGTAGTAGTTAAGAGTACGGGTTCTGAAACAAGTTAGTTTATACACACTATTCACAGCTTACTATCTGTATAACTAGTAGATTTCATAACCTGTAGAAAGTATTTATTTACTCTTTCAGGTTCTTACACTAAGGAGATAATATAATGCTTATACATGCGGGTCTGATTTATTTCACTTATAAGTATGGTCTCCAGTAGCATCCATTCACCTATAAAAGCCTCGAGTTTATCTTTCTTTATAGACGAGTAATACTCCATTGAATAAAAATATCACATTGGGAAAGAAACTTCTCAAATGTAAACCACTGGGATGAGGAAAAGGAGAAAAGAAGAAAGAAGGATACACACACACACACACACACACACACACACACACA
>PVLD010034044.1:0-13057 GCA_004027595.1 Dinomys branickii | reverse complement strand
CATAAGCTGCCATGCTGTCTTCCAGTTCTGAAATTCTATCTTCGGTTTCATTTAAACGGTTTTTCATGCTTTCAGCGTTAGTTTTCAAATCCTGGCATTCTCTTTGGACCTGTTTCATTATTGGTAATTCATTCCTGAATTGCTCTTGTAAGGTTTCTATTTGTTTCCTATTTTCTTCTAGACTTTTGTCTATTTCTCGCCTGTGTAAATGGAGCATTTCTTCCATCATTGTTTTCATCTCGTTTTTTATCTGAAAAATCATTGTGGGTATGTGGGTTATTTCTGCTTTAAGCTCTTTCATGGCCTGTTGAAGTTGTTTAATTTCGGATGCAATCGTTTCATAACTTGAAGTTATGAGGCTTCCTGGTTCCCCTGTATCTTCACATTCAAAACTTGTTCTGGGTGGGGTTGAGTTTTGAGACTGCCTTTTGTTCCTCTGTTTTCCCATTTTTAGGTATCCGATTCAAAATGTGGAGCTATAAATTCCACAGGCAGTTCAGCAGGCAAGGGTCTGCTGCAGAGGCTTCTCCAATGATTACTTCTCTTTTGGAGAATGTCCCTTATGCTGTCTGATGAGATTTCCGCTTCTATTCCCTACCCGAAGACCTGGCCGGGGCGAATATACAGCTTGACGCCCCAGGAGTCTTACAGACAGGGCACTCCGGTGTTCCTCCCTGGGTGGAGCTCCTTCCCCCCTCACAAATCCCGTTGGGGCGCCTAGCTAGTTCTTCCCACCCGGGACATCCCGCAGTTTTTAAAGCTGTTTTGATGTTACTCGCTGGGCTGAGCTTCTTCCCGATTCAGGAAAAACCGGTTATAGCACCCGCTTAACTCACCCTTTGATTGTGCAGACAGGAATGCAGTTCAGATGTATCTCTCTGGATGGAGCTTTTTCCCAACTCAGAAATCCCACCGATCGCTGTTGCTCCGGTTCGCGCAGCGCAGGCTGCAGGGGTGGGGTTCTGAGTGGGATCCCGGACCGCTGCCCAGATTGGTGTAGTCTGTCCCAGTAGCGCATTCTCTGAGTTTCCTCTGCTCCGCTGCTTCCAACAAATCCTGGTTACAGCCGCCTCTGAGCTGGTCGGGTTTAGGAGCTGAAGCCGTCCTTCCCTCCGCACTCGCTCTCTCGGCTGTACGCGATTTGAACCGAGCTGCTGCCCAAATGCTGCGTGGATCCCCTGGGCACCGAGCTCTCAGGGTCCGCCCACTTCTCGCTGCACGGCTTGTCACCCGGCCCTTTAATTCTCAGGCTGCGGAGAGAAGCCCGATCAGTTGGAATTTTGCCTCCACGGACCAGGCCGCCGCGCACAAAGGATCGGTCTCTGGGAGAGATTCCCTCTGCTGCTCACCTGGTCGCCATCTTCCCGGAAGTCCCCATAGCTACTTTAAAGGTAGAAAGAGAAAATGATATTGCTTTCAAAGAAGAAAATAAGCCTGGAGAGTGAAATCTCTACAGAAATATGGAAGCCAGGATACAAGGCAATAGCATGGCAATTATGTTTAGTGTTCTGAAAAAAATCATTAGCTTAGAATTTTAAAATCAACAAAAATATTTTTTGAAAGTGAAATAAAATTGTTTTTTTGAAAAATAAAACAGAAGTTTTTGCCAAAAACAACCCCAAAATTGTAGTGAAGAAAGTGATACAGAACTTTTAATTAAGGCAATTAAATTATGTTTAATTTAAATAAAAAAATACTGCTTATACTAGAAGCCTTATAAATACAAGAAACAATGTTCTTGCTTGTAAAAGGATAGAAATTCCATGACAACCCTAATAAAAGAAATATATACTATTTTTATTCTAATATCAAAACATATTTCACTGCAGAAAACATTTTTAGAGATAAAAGTGATAGTTCATAAAGAATTTCTTATTAAAAAAGTACAGCATTTTGAAATCAGTATGTTACCAAAGACAAATAAAAATTGATAAATTAAAAAACAGTGGACAAACCCTTAAACACAGTGAGAGGGATCATCATTCAACATTCTAAATAGCTCATAGAATAGGAAGATAAAAATATATAAATGGACAGAAAATTCAATTAGCAACTTGTATTGAATTGACATATATAGAACATTGATTTCACCTCCAACAAAATACATACTTTTTATCCACAGATGGAACTTTTACCAAAGTTAATCATATGCTACATCATAAAAGAACCCTCAATATATTTTTCAAAATGGTTTTCACTCAGAATATTCACTCTGCCAATAGAGCAATTAAACTAAAAATTAGTGAGAGAAGATAAGGAGAAAATCACCATCAGCAACTAAGCAGAGAATACCTAAGTAACACACTAGTCAAATAATAAATCAAGAAAAAATTAAAAAATATTTTAACTGCATGATAATAGAGATCACATACTAAAACTTGCAAAACCCAGCTTAATTTCTTGCACTAAAGTTTATAGGAGAAAGAAAAAGCATGGAATCTTTTTAAAAATTGAAAAATCAATCACTGAAGACTCTATTGAATAAAAAGGAAAGTTAAAGAAAATATAAAGGAGAAAATAACTTTTAAAATAAGAGGGAAAAGATCAATAAAATTGAGAAACTAAAATATAATAGGAAAGAAAAACAAAGGCAAAATTTGATTCTTTGAAAAGATTAATAAAAATTGATAAGTGTTGTTTTTTGTTTACTTAAACCCATATATTGTCACTGGCCAATTGTAAGTAATAAAAATAAATGCAGTCTAGAATAGTCCAATTTAAATTATATTTGTGTGCTGTCTATCTATCATCTATCTGTCTATCACAGATAAAGGACACCTGGGTCCTTAGATTTACATCATCCAACTTTTTTATTTTGGTACCAGGAATTGTACTGAGGACCTTGTGCTTGCCAGGCAGGCATTGTGCCCCTGATCTACTTCCCAGCACTGCATCATCCAACAATGATGTTCAAAAATTTTAATATATTTTTATACATCGTTTGTATTTTTATTTTGGATTTTTGTTAATCACATATGAACTTACTGAAAACAGACATTATTCCTTTTTTGTTTCTATTGAGAATCTAAAGTAGTATTGGATACAAAATAGTAACTTGTTTTGAGACAGGGTTTTGCTACGTACTTCAAGCTGACTCTCAGCTCCCTATATTGCCTAGGTTGCCCCGAACTCACAGCAATCCTCTTGCCTCTCAAAAGCTAGGATTATAGGTGTGCACTGCCATACTTGATATAAGAACAAAATAATAACTTATTACCGAAATAATACTTCAGGCTTTCCATTAACTGTGAATCATATTATTCAAGGAGAAAAATTACTTCCTCTTTCTCAATGATAGGAACAAGCTAACACTGAAGAAAACAGCATTACCAGGCCAAAATATAAAAGAAATTTAAGCGAAAGGAAAGCAGACAGTCAAACATTGAATTTCCTTCTGTACTGAAGAATTTACTGATGTCTGAAAATTTAGGCATGAGCCTGACAACCTCATCAGGTGAGAGAGATGGAGGACAAGGCTCAGTGGCCGCCCAAAAGGAGGAGTTCAGCAGAAAAACCTATGTACACTTAGAAGAATTTTCAAATTGTTAAATGCTTACAATAAAAGATACAGAAGAAGTAAATCCCATCCAGTCAATTAGCCCAGTGAATCAGGACTGAATAGAATATGGAGAAAAAAAGTCTGAAAATAAAAAAAATACAGAGTGCTGGAGATGCAGCTCAATGGGAGAGTATACCTGAGTTTAGTCTCCAGTACCATAAACAAATGAACAAACAAACAAACTATGGATTCACATCTTCATTCACATTACCTGGGCCATGGAGCAAACTCCAGCTAAACTCCTAGATCTGGATGATCCAGGAATTAGATAAAAGTGTCTTTAGCATAGTCATAGAAGCAAATATTAATCTTCTATGAATGAGGATACTACCATTCTCATCTAGAAATTTTTCTTGACAAATAATGCTTCAAGAATGAAACAAATAATAAGCTGTCACCAAAGCATATACAAAGAAAAGAAGCCCTATAAAACATCAGTAGAAATGATAGAAATACTCACATAAATATTAACTATTAGAATTTTCACAATTCTGATCAAAATTCCAACAGTATATCTCAAAGAATTAGAGAAAACAATTCTGAAAACTCATTTGGAACCAGAAGAGACCTAAATAGCAGAGGAAATTCTGGGCAACAAAAGCAAGGAAGGGAGCATCACAGTACTGACTTGAAACTATACTATAAAGCTACTGTTATAAAAACAGCCTGGTACTGGCACAAAAAACAGACCCAAAAATCAGTGGAACAGATTAGATCAACTCCAGACATACTAAGCCACATTATCTTTGACAAGGGGCCAAACATATTTGCTGGAAGAAAGATAGCCTCTTTAATAAATGGTGCGGGAAAAACTGGCTCTGCCAAAGATTAAAATTGGACCCATATCTTTCAAAATGCACTGAACTAAATTTAAAATCGTTCAAAGATATAAATATTAAGACAGAAATATTAAATCTGCTTGGGGATAGAATATGTAAAATTCTTGAAGACACTAGTGCAGGCAAAGACATTATGAATAAAACCCTGATAGACAGGGCAATCACAAAGAAGAACTGAGATCTCATCTTATTAAAAAGCTTTTCATAGCAGGAGAAACCACCAACAGAATAAAAAGACAACCAACAATGTGGGAAAAATGTTTGCCAGCTGTTCCTCAGACAAAGGATTACTACTGAGAACATGTAAAGAACTCGTAAAAATCAGACCTCCTAAATTTAAAGATCCAGTCCAAAAATGGGCGTCTGAGATAAATACATACTTCTTAGATGAAGAAATACAAATAGCAAATAAATACATGCAAAAATGTTCAATATCACTGGTCATCTGAGAGACGCAAACGAAAGCAACAATAAAATTCCATCTCACCCTGGAAAGAATGGCTATCATCATGAAATGAACCAATAACAAATTCTGTCCGGGCCGTGGGGAAAAAGGAACTCTTTTCCACTTTTGGTTGGAGCATAGACCAAAGCAACCACTTTGGAAATCATTGTGGATATTCCTTAAAAAAACTAGGATTGGGGCTTGCATTTGATCCAGCTCTTCCCCTTCTGGTTATCTTCTCCAAAGAATTAAAGTCATCGTACCACAGTGATATATGTGCACCCATGTTTACTGCAGCACAATTTGTAGTAGCTAGATCTTGCCAATGACCCAAACGCCCATCAACTGAGGAATGGATAAAACAGATGTAGTCTTTTTATACATTGGAGTACTACTCAGCCATAAAGAAGGATGAACTTGAGACTTTTACAGATAAATGGATGCAACTTGAGGCCATACTCATATATAAAATAAACCAGATGCACATGTATAAACATCATATTGTCTCTCTAGTGTGAGAAGCTGTAAGAGTAGATAAGACCCAAAATATACAATAGGTATTGTAAAATTAGAAAAAAAAATTCAAAGGGAAAGAGAAACTGGCACAGGGAAATGGAGAAAAGAATGAAGGGGAAAGCAAAAAAAATGACATAGTTATACTACTAATTTCTCTTAGTTAATTGAAAAGAAAGTTTTGGGCTGATATTGTTTAAAAAATTAAATGACTATATCTTGTTCTTTGAGGAACTTGAAGATAACAATGCACAATGTATTAACCATTGTTACCCTCTTATTATCTTGTTTTGAACTTCTGTCATTTTTTCTATAAAATAAAATAAAAGCATTTTCAAAACACATTATTAAATCGTTATGCTTAGTCTCAGACAAAAATAAATTTAACAGTATCCACAAAAACTGAAAATAATGAAAAGTGGCACTTTCTAAAAGAAATGAAAAGTAAGGACATTTTTTATAATGAAAAATACTGCCAGCCAAAATGAGAAACTACCAGCATTTTACACAGAGTTAAAGGAATAATTGGTGGACTGGAGTATAGATCATAAAAATCATCCAGGATGCACTGGACAGTGATGAGAAAGAGGTAATGACGCTGAGAACCTAGGTTGAGAGAGACTACTACACTTCTTTTTTCCACTTTTTATCCTAGAAGAATTCTAGGTGAAGCATAAAAATATAATGCACAGTTCCAACATACCCCATACTCAGTTTCTCCTTTTACTAGAATTGCAGTATGGACTGTATGTAGACAATTTCCAAAGCCTAGTGCACTCATAGGTGTGGCTCTTCAAGGGGTCTGGACATAAGGTGTGTGTACTGGGATTAATGGTGTATGGTACTCGGTTAGTCCACTGGCAGGTTTAGCATAGTTCTGGGTGTGGATACTGGGAAAGCCCACCCTGGGTATGGGTGGCCCCATGCTAAAGCCTGCATGTGGTCTGGCTTGGAATAAAAAGGAAAGGGAGGTTTCTTGTTTGCTTCTGCTGCCTCCCACCTGCCCTGGCATGGACTATCTCTTCTCCGCCATTCCCGTTGTCATGTCACTCTGCCTTGGAGCCAGCGGACTGTCGACTGAAACTTCTACAAACTGTGAGTGAAATAAACCTTTCCTCTTGTGGGTGATAAGTTTTTGCAACAAGAAAAGTAATTAAGACAAATTGTGTATTAATAAGGAGCATTTGTGTTCATTAATGATCCAGTATTGATATAGTACTATTAACTAAAGTCAATATATAATTTGGATTTCCTTAGTATTTACCTGATGTCTTTTACTTCCAGGATTTTACCCAGTATACCATATTCCATTAAGTAATTACATCTTTTTAGGTGGCTCTTGACTGTGACAATTTTTCAGACTTTTCTTATTTTTAATACCTTGATGATTTTAAAGAGTTCTGTTGAGACATTTCATAGATTGTTCCTCTACTTGAACATGTTTGATGTTGTTCTTAATGTGAGACTGACATTATGATTTTCGGAAGCAACACCACAGAGGTGAAGGCCATTAGTCACATCCAACACAGCATATCACTGTTGATGTTGGCCTTTATCATGTTTGAGAAAGTGTTTATCAGATTTTCCTACTGCCAAGTTGTTTTTTCCTGTTCTCCATACTAAGCTCCTTAAAAGGGAGCCACTGTGGGCAGCCTATGAATTAGCAGTGGGAAGCTATGCTACACTCCTGAAGGCGCAGGGTCTATGTACACCATTTGGACCTCTTCTACATGGAAGACTTGATTTCACTATCTCCGTGTTTGGCTTTTAATCCAATACTACTTTACTTTATTCATTTTTTTTCAAAATTTTTCTACTAGGAATCCTTGCTATTGGTTTCTGTGTTTCTGACATTTCTCCATTATTATGGACTTCAAAGTTTCAGTTTTTTTTTTTTTAAGGATTTCCTTTGTTTATGGTGGCATAGGATGATAGAAAGAACTGAAATAAAAAGTGAGTGTTTTGCCAATTAACCTATCTTAACTGCTGTAACCTGATAGTCTTGAAATTCCTTAATATGGAGTCCTTCAATACTGCTGGCTACCCTCGATCTTTTCTGAACTCAGAATAGTTCAGCAACATTTGCACATAAATTTAAGGAATTTTGATTGGAATTTTGATTACATATAGATCAATTTTGGAAGTGACAGTTTAACAATATTGAATCTTCCAATCCCTAAACATAGAATACCTCTCACATAATGAACTTTTAGTTGCAGCTCTATACGGAGAAGACAGAAGATGTTGGAAGCACCAAGGGAAGAAAGAAATTAAGGTTAATATTTTAAAAAGCTATGGGGTTCAAATTCAAAGTAATTGATAGAAAATACTGATCTGAAGATTGTTATACTAAACATTGTTCTTACACTTACATCCCAGCAAGATGTGAGATGGGGGGGGGGATTCCAGAAATATGGTAAAATTACTAAACCACAAATCCATAACAATTTGTTAAATAGTATGACAATAAGAGTAGTGACAGTTAAACCAATGAGTGATATTTCAAAAGCATTAACAAAATCCATGAGTAGAACAAAATCTTGAATGCAATAAAGAGTGCTGAACACATTTTCTCATGAAATAAACTAAGAGTTGTCACATGAGGGTTAAACATTTTTCTGTTGTAGTCATCAAGACGACAATCTTCATGTCTTCTGTTCTCTAAGGTTGATAAAAAATCAGAGAAAGCTGGTTACACAGCTTCAACTTTCTCATGTTTGCTTTACCTGAAGAACCTAGCAAAACATTTTTCTCATGGTAAGCAAAAAATAAAATGTGAATACAATTTACTCAAGATCAGTAAGATTAAAAACATTACTCAAACTGGATATGGTATACTCCCAGCTATAAAATATTTATTAACCAATCACTATGTGCCAAATTGTTAACATTTTCAAGGATTTTATTCATATGAAATTTAAATGTTAGGGAACATCACATCCCATAAAGGGGGAGATTACAATATTGGCCAAGAATGAACTTTTGGTGAACATGGGGAATGTTACAAACTTTGCAATTTACTAAGAATATTTAATAGCAAAAATGTACCACATAAGCATCAAATATTAATAATAAGGGAACCTGAGTGCATGGTGCTTAGAAACCTTTTCTGCTGTCTTCTCAAGTTTCTTTTATTTAAAATTTAAACCTGTCCTAAAGATTGAGGACTATTAAAAATAATTATTGATACTGAATTTGTACTTAAGCAAGGTCAAGAATCTGGAGTCCCTTTCATAAATCTAATAATTAAACTACAATTAAATTGAATTTGCTAGCCAGATCTGGTGGCACATACCTGTAATCTCAGTGTTCAGGAGGCTGAGACAGGAGAATTGTTGTGAGTTTGAGGCCAGCCTGGGTTACATAAGTGAGTTCAAGGCCACCTTGCTCTATGTAGTGAAACTGCCTTAGAAAAGCAACAACAACAAAGAAGAATTTGGTTAGCAATATGAGAAATTAGGTAGGAAAAAGAAATGTGGATCTATATCTGGTTTTCTAGTTGTGCTAAAGATAATAATTTGATTGACTTACTTTTATAAATCATAAATTATTGAAAAGCAAAATTAAGATTTGAAGAGCAAGAGAGTTATTTACTATTTAGGACTATATTTATCCTACCATTCTATTCCATTTATAGAAAAGTCAGAAGTATTAAAAACAAAGCCCTTTTTATCTGGTCAATTGCTTTCTAAATTATATGAGTTATTATTTAAACTGGGCTTAATCTTTATCATCCATTGGAGATATCACTGTTCATTTGAGACTGCAGGAGTTATCACATATCTAAAGTGACACTTTTATCTTTAATAAATCCTAGTTCAGTTCATACATTAACTGGAGAAACCCAATTTTAGTGCACTTAATCAAAATACTTTATGGATTCTTCATTCCAAACTAGTAATAACGTGCTAATTTAACAAAAATAATAATTAAAGTATTCATTTTAACAACCATAAGGAGGCTGTTCTCTTTTGTCTCTTTAAGGGGAAGCTGTCAGATGGACCAATCTGACTTAGCCATTCATAATGCCCAAAGATGCCATCATCTTTTAGTGATTTGATTATTTTCCTACTTTTCTTTGTGCTTAAGGATTTCTCTGCAGGTATTACTTGGCAATTTGACTTAAAATAACTCATAAATACCTAAGTCTTATAAATCATAAAAATACTTTCATTGTCACACCTATAAAAATGCCATTGATTTCTAACCTAACACTCATTTGGTTTTCAGGTAACTGACAAACTTGTGAGTAGTTATGATGGGCGTGTTACTCCATACCATGAGCTGTTTAAAAGGAGATGGCTTAACTGCCAGTAATTGTAGGTACTACTTGCACAATGGTATATTCTGAACTTTTTGTTAAATAAAAGATCATATTTGATACATTCGTATAAGATCTTATATGCAGTTGATATACAAGATTTAGTTCCCTTTTATAGTATATTTTTGGTTTAAACACTGATAATCAATATTCCATCATGTCAGATTTATAACCTTTTGAGCACTATTGACTGTGAATTTAATGAGTCTACTTAGGATTTATTATTTTAAGCTAATCTTCCATGTAAGTTTTCTATATCCTTAACTCTCTGACCATATAGTCTTTAACAGATTTTTTTAAAATTGAAACTAACTCTTCCTTTGATCAAAACTATTTATTTCAACATCTACAGTTCATTCTTATTTATATTAGTCTTAAAATTATTTACATGCATATACATACACAGTTCATCTAAACCTCTTAAAAGTTTGTTTTACTCTTTCTGTATTCTTTAGAATTTACTATTTCTATATTATTTGAAACAATTCACTTAGTGAATTAAAACCACATATTTAAATCTTATCCTGACCATTAGCACAACACTCCAAGTCTTTTAAGGAATCTATGAGCCATCTTTAATAGGAATAAATCATTATAATGTTGAACTTGTAAAATTTTTCCTTTAATTTTTCCTTAATATTTTAGTTTGGTGCATAAATCATGGAAGGGTTTGATGTGAGTGCATGACCATCCTGCTAGCTGTTTTTCTTTAAATCACATTAATGATAAACTTTCATTTTAACTGCAAATATCTTTTTGACTATTAATGTCATTTATGGATACAAATTAGACTTCAAAAGAAACAAGTTTTAAATAATTTAGTCATACCTTAAGGCAATTCTTTCTAGAGTTTTCACAGAGGATTGCAGGTTACACTGATGGAAATATTTACCTTTACAGCACATTTTGAATGTCTCTGTCCAGACTTATAAACTTGATTTTGACAAATACTAGTTTTTAAGTGAAATAATTTCAGTGTTCATATCTAGCCACTTTCCTCCAATTTTTTTCATCTCTTAGGATGACTGGGCCCAATAATCTTTTAAAATTTAAATACAGGTTTTAGATACTCTCCATTGCATTAGTCACTCACTTGAACTATTTTAACAAGTAAGAAAATAAATCAGCATAAAGTGGAATAAAGTATGATCTTGTTGCAGAGCTAACAGAAGCAGGATTGCAATTTGGAGAGAGTCCACACAGAGCCACATTTGCTTATTTTAAGAGGAACTGGACTATAGGGGAAAGCATATGGGGGGAGAGAGGAAGAACAGTGAAAGCAAAATATGGTTTTCATTTCTTTTTTGTCTTATGACATTGTATAAAACACTCACTGAATAAAATATGATGTTCTAACATAAGACAATACTATACCCATCGAATGTATATAAACATGTTATTTATAAGTAGTGTATATGCACCTACATGCAATTAGGACGTAAGCCATCTACTCCTTCTAAGTCTGCCCACTCTCTGCAGCTGCCTTTTTGCTATCTGCACTTGCCCAAATCCATGAATATGACACAGATTAAGAAAGAAACATAAGTTTATAAACTGTTTTCAATCTTAAAAAAATTAAACTTATATTTTTTAGAATGAACATCTTTTCCCTAAGCAGAAAACACTGATGTCATAAATTGTATTCACATTATATAAACTGGGAGGTTTGGAGATGAAATTCACATTTTTATCTTGATGAGAAATCATAGTAAAATGTTAACTGAATTATCTCTAAATCTGCATCTGATGTGTAGTGATGGTTTATAAGCTAAATAAATATTTCTAGCTCACTTACTTCTGTGCACGGTAAAAACAGTATTCCAGCCGGTGTAAAAGTTGAAATTAGAGAATGAGAAAAAGCAAGAAACCCTATTATGATTAAATGCCTGCTTGGGGATTTCTGAAAGAACAAATTTATGGAGTTAATGTAATGAGCTAGTCCGAGATCTCTTCCAAGAACATCAGCTTGTCTAATTAGATTTTTCAACAATTTCCCAACCATAAATAAGTTACAGGAAAAGTTCCTACTTTTTATGAGCAATATATTTTCCTAATCGCTCCATTTCAATAAATTTGGTCTTTTCTCGAATCTCTCATTTATTCTTGTGTATTTGTAACTGGTGGTTACTCCTTTACGGGTGATAGAATCATCTTATTTCCAAATAAATGGGCTGTTGACTGCCACCTTCAGAGGAACTAATTCCCTTCTGTGGTTCTGAGTTCAGCATATAGTGTCCTTTTCGGCTTTTAGTTGTCAGTAAAACCCAATTATATGGGTCTTTTTAATGACTTAAATTTCTATAAAATTTAAGAGTCTATGTTTGCATTAATGGTTAACAATTAATCAAAGATGTAACAGAAAATGAGTGAATATTGTGCAACTTAGCCTAACACCTTATTTAGCTCAGCTTATAATGATCTCACATTTAATTATATTCTGTAGAATTCCAATATGCTTCCCAAATGGCTGAGAAGCAGTAAGCATGTGGTGAGCTACACACCCAAATTTGTCATTTTATTTTGACACTAAGGACATAAAATGGTAGATTATGATGGAAATGACCAGTTGCTCCTGTAACTCTGGTAGAGATTTGGCTTTTAAAATCCTACTTTTTTGTGCTGAAGTCATTTTAGCCTGTGACATTTGAAAACAAGAAGCCCTTCAATTTATCTCCATCCTGATAAGTGGCATTCAGCTCCGAGTTCTTGGGTTTTTCTAGTCCTTTATTTCCAGATAGTAGACAAAACCACTGAGAGTTAATTTGCTTTCTTAAGCATGAAGGGACAGACAATTTAGTCAGACAATTGTCTGACTAAATTTGCATGTCTGTATAAGGGTTCATATATTTACACTTCGAAGATATCAATGGATAAAGCAATAACCACTGTTGAGACCATGTCACCTTGTCTGTAGATTAGTTGTGACTGTACTGTTTTTTATGCTAATTGGTGTCTGTTTGTTCGTATGTTTTTGTACTTTTATTTTTTTAAAATAAAAAAAAAAGATCGGCTTGTTAGCGGCGGAGACGCCCGGCAATCCCATGTTTCGCGCGTGTCGGGTGAGCCGCGCGGGGGGCCCCAAACGCCGCCGGAAGCGGAGAGAGGGATTTGCTGGGTCCTGGCGCCCCGAGAATACAGACAGCTCGATCCCTCCCGCCCCCCGACCCGGCGCAGCTCTCCTGCGACTCCCGACAGAGATCGGCTCTCTGGTGGCGGCAACGCCCAGCGGTCTCACGTTTCGTGCGCATCGGGCGAGCCGCGCAGAAAGCCCCAAAGGATAGACTGGCACCTTGGAACCTTCATGCCTGCAGGTACTCCAATAACTGGTGAGATATCGGCGCTCGCGACCAGATCACCGAGTGGGGGAGGAGATCCATCCC
>PVLD010034043.1:0-13057 GCA_004027595.1 Dinomys branickii | reverse complement strand
GCGTTGAGCGCACTTATGACAAATACTTAAATTAAATCAGTTGTTACAGTAAAAGACACATTGCTATTAATCCCACTCAAAACATGCTCCCTCCTTCTTCACACTTTCTGAAGCTGTTTTGAAAGTCCTTTTAGCTGACTGTTTTTAGTTGCACTGTAGTGGCTGTCTTGATATCCTGAACGGATTCAAAGTATTTACTTTTTGTTATGGTTTATATCTAGATGCCGCTGCAAGGCTTCATGCCTTGATAGGCAGAACACTGGGAAGAGGATTGGATCCTGGCCGCGCCCTAGCTAAATGTGATGTTAGGAGGTGGGGCTTGTGTGGAAGAGCAGGGTCTTGGGGCTTGACCTGGTAGTGTGTAACTTTCCCCCAGGTTCATCCCTTAAGGCTCTGCTTCCCAGCAGCCAGGAAGCGAGCAGCTGTCCTCTCCAGGCCCTTCCATGCTGTTTCTGCCCTGGAAAAGGAACTGTGGACTATGACCTCTAAAAATCATGGGCCAAAGCAATCCTGTCCTTTAATTTGTGGGTGCTGGATACCATGTCCCAGCAATGAGAAAGGTACTGGACCCCTTTCCTGAGTGTTTGACCTTGGGAAAGAGCCAGAAGTGCCCTAGAGCCAGATCACGTGATAAGATAGAAGAGGACACACAGGAACATTTTTCATGAGCCTCCTCTCTGCAGGGTGGCATTTAGCCACAACGTTCATCATACTCTATCGCACCTCCTAAACACAAAGGAGGGCTTCCAGGACTGCTGTGGAAAGAGGCAAAAATAATGGGATACGTGCACTGCAAGGGAGGAGGAGCAAATTGTGTTTCTAACATCTGTTTTAAAATTTTAGGGAAAAGGATAAACATAACAATGACTGAGTTTCAAGGCAGGTTAGTAGGACAGTTACCGTGGATCATACATTGCATATTGTTGTCTTCCTAATGGTTATTCAGAGTAGAAGATATAGCTTGTCTATACAATATTAGTACAAAACTTTCTTTTGATGAACTAAGAGAAACTAGCTGCATAACCATATTAACTATCTTGTGTATACATATATTATTTCCTTTTTTCCTTTCCTTTCCCCTTTCAACATGACAGTTCGACTTTTCTTTTTCTGAGGAGGAGTATTTTGAAGGGGATTAATGGCAATATGCCTTTTACCATAGTAAATCTTCAATAGTGACATACTCATTGTATAGTTTGATCATAGCTCATATACTTAGCCTTTCTATGTCAGGTAAAAGGAGCTCAAAAGCACATAAACTTATGCTTAGTAGTGAACATTTCAAAAGTTTGTCCTTTTATTTGATTGATATCTATGGTATTGTTTAACTCAGCATAGTTCTTAATGGTGCAAGTTATCAAAAACATTTGTAAGCAGACATAACACCAATGTAGCCATCATCTCAAGTTATTTTCTTGTTGACTATTTTTAACTCTGACTAGTAAAATGAGGTTGAATAACAATGTATGTTCATAGTATACTTAACACCCATAACTCAGAAAACAGGTTTACTTATATTAAACCAACAATACTGAAGTAGTCAAATTGCCAAATTTTAACCACATGTAAGAACTTGAAAGACATTTGGGTCAGTTTTAATACTTCTGGGAATTTTAGGAATATTTTACTTACACACATACTCCCTTATCTCTAAGTAATTTGAATATAACTCCATTAAGGGATTTTACAGATATATTTGATAAAAACATCCAGTAGTTGAGAAATACCGTATATACCATATATAACGACCATCAGGAAACATTGAGCTTATCAGCATAACTTTCAATCTGTAGTCATAAGTCAGGCAATAGAGGGACTCAAAACTTTCCAGTTTATTTCCATATCACATGTATGTGTATACATTCATAGATGTGTATGGGCATGTATATATTGAAATTTATTTTATATTTTAAATGCAAAATTGCATGTTTTCCGCAGCTTGTGTCTAGATGTCCCCCTAAAGCCTCTTGCAGCCATAGGTGGGGCTTTTTCAGAGGTGGCTGGACCTAGAGTATGATGCGGGGATAGATTTATGGTGCAATGCAAGAATTAAGGGCACTAGGAAGAATGGTGTAAGTGCCACCCGCCCTAACCAGCCTAGGCAAGACATAGGGGATAGGAAGAGCTGTGGTCATGCCCCTTGCTATTTTGCTGCCTTCTCCTGCGTGATGCCAGTCTGTCATGCCAGCTTGCCTGGGAGGCAGTTAAGTATGGGCTGAAACCTCTACAAACTGTGAGTTAAATGAATCTTTTCTTCTTTAACTTTGAATGTCAGATATTTCGCCTCAGCAGTGAGCAAACAAACTAAAACAGAGTTTGGTACCAGAGAAGTGTGGTCCTTTCTATGACTGTACCTGACCATGTGGTTTAGGAGCCTGTGAAGCTGGGTGGGGGAAAAGCAAAGAGTTAGCAAAGGTTTGGAGATGAAAAGGTAGAACTGGAATGCCTCAGGCTTTAATTGATGGGAGATTATGACCAGAACTCAGAAAGAACAGAATGCTGATAGAAATTTTGCTGGTAAACACCAGGCTCAAGAGGGATATCCTAGGAAGAAGGACAGCACTGGCTGTTGGCCTCCAGATGATGTGTAACAAGACTTGGCAGAAAGTTTATCTGCATTTTGCTGATGTGCAGACACTTGCCTGAGACTGACATTAAGCGTGGCATACTAATCCAGCAGAAGAAATTTCAATACAGTCTAATGTTCAAGTGGTGGCACAGCTACTGTTAGGGGCTTTCAGCCTGATTTGTGTTGAGAATCAAAAGCAAAGTGTGCAGCAGGATGCTTTAAAAGGGTTTGAGTTTGGCCAGAAAGGAAGCTCCAGTGAAGTCATGGGCTGCAAAGAGGGAATGTAGGACAACCTGGTCACTGAAAAACCTAGCAAGCAAAAGCGAAGTATTTCAGAGGACAACATCAGAGGACATGGCCTGAGTGCCTCACAAGAACAAGCACTACGCCACCCTTTGAAGCCTCAAAATTATAACAGTGAAAGGCTTTGCTTTGAGAAGAGGTCTCCAGAGCACCATGTTTCAGAATGCTGGCAGCTTAGGGAAGTCATTCTTCAGGGTGTGGTTCATAGACACTTGATTCCTAGAGCCAGGAGAAAAGGAAGTCTGGCTACTGCTCTCGCAGGCAGCAGACCTTCTTGTCATGCACATGGTGCTGGTATTAGGTGCATGCAGAATGCAAGAGTTCTGGGGCTCCGAAGGCTACCACTCTGATTTCAGAAGAAGGCCTTGGAGGCCAGGCAGTGTGCCCCTGAGAGGGCAGTGTGTGAAGCTGTGAGAGTGAAGCCAAAAAGTCAGTGAAGACCCCAAAAGTTTGGAGAAGTCAGAAATGTGGATAATCCACGGAAAGCTGCAAGGATTGAGCAAAGCCAGCTAAAGAAATGTGCAGTGAGAAAATAACTAAGTCCAGTGTCTTAGACTTGATGTCATCCTGAGAAGTGAACAATACAAAAAGGAGAGTCCACACTGAGGTCTTGCCACTGTGTTCTCTCTTGCATGGTGGTCACCCTCATGCTGTAGGCTGTACTCCTCTTACTTGGCCCCCACTAACTCTGTAGAGTCTGTTTCTTTTCCTACCTTTAATGAACTTCAGTCCCATTTGTTCTTGTCTTGAGCAATGCCTTGCTCAGGACAGAAAGAATTTAGAAATAGCCTCCAGAAGGAGACTTCAGCACCCCTGAAGCTGGTAACAATATAGCACACAATTTCCTTGGTTCATATGAGAGATCTTTTATTGTTGCTCTGTGTTGGTTAGCAGTCAATATATTGGCTGTCTTTTCATGAGAACTCTGCTGTGCATCGTAGTCCATTCATAAAACTAGGACTTGGAAAGCATCCAAAAATTATGTAATTCTTTACAAAACGTTAAGGGTCACCTTTACATGCTGTATTGGAGTTTGATTTGGTTCCTGGAATGAGGCCTGGAAAGTATGAAGTTGAGTATAGTAAGTAAGAACGTAGGGGCCTATTTAACAAAACGCTATTGGAATGAAGAACACAGGATTATGAGTTTCAGTCCAACCGGGGCAACTTAGAGAGACTTTATGTCAACACGTACGTAAATACAGAAAAATAAAAGGCGAGAAATGTAAGTCAGTGGCAAGGCTTTGGGTTCAATCTCCAGTATCACATAGAGAAGAAAAACAAGAACAGAATCATTTTACAGCATACAAATTATGTTTGAGGCAAGCCCGGTCTTGCTGCAACGTTCTTTCCCTTCCCAAGTATAGCTAACATTTTTGGTGTTGCTTGGTAGCCCGACATACCCCAAGAAAGAATCACGTATTTCCTACAGAAAAAAAAAAAAAAAACTTTCTCTTCAAAGCACCACACATTATTATTCTGAAGTCATTTCTACTGGCAATTTATTTGGTGTAAAGGCATTGTGTGATCATATATCCAATTCTTCACTAATTTTCTGTAAGTTTCCACAGAAGGCACTGGGCCAGGACTCAGGAGAATTTCCCTACCAGTCCTACTTTTACTACCTTTACTTACTTTGTGGTCAAGTCACTTAGTTTTTTGGGTGTGCTGTTTCCTTAATTTTCAGAAGAAAAGTCAAGCCAAATTGCACTTGGCACAGGAAGGCAAATACAGGGGAGAACTTGTTGTAGTATATATCAGAATTTTATTGTTTCTATATTGTTTATTTACTTAGTTTTCTTTAATCAGATTTTATTGGTATATTTTCCATATACATAGTGATCACATTCATGATAGAAATTTTGTACCTGTGTACAAGTTTTCTTTGTTTTATTTTAAAAGAGAATTTGACCTACTTGTCTACATGATCTCTAAGATTCCTTTTGTGCACAGTCTTCCAAATAAGAAAGAATGATTGGAAAGAAACAAAACTGTAAAAGTGAGGTTATTGAACTGTACTTCAAAGCACTGAACACTTAGAAGTAATCACTAAGTAGATGACTGGAGAGAGTGCCTGGTAACTTATAGGGAATCTGTGAGAATGATAATGCCAAACCATGCAATCTGATTATTTGTGAAGGGTGGACTTGGGCCTGAGGATGCTGTCTTACCAATACATAAGAATATTTTGGGGACAATACTGCTTTAAGGAAGTCAGCTACAATCTCATGGTCATAGTCAAGTGAAGTAACTACTACATCATAATACTCTTTGGCACAGCAACAGTAAAAGCCTAACAGCACACAAATGCCTCTTCAGTGTCCCTAGTCTACATGTATGAGTACTTCACCAGTATATAAGCCACATACATCTTGTGAGAGTTAGCCTGTGGTGAAAGGGGGTAAAAATCCTATAACCTGGAATTGTAATTTCCATTAATGAAGCCAATGGACTTCTCCAGGTAGACTTTAAGAACTTAACCATAAAACTCTATATGTTTTACTCTGAAGGATCAATTAGTATTACGGTGCTGACTTGGGGAAATCACCTGACTATGCTTAGAAATCCTGCTTTGTATTTTTAGTCTTAGTGCTGCCTGGTGATATATGCTTCTAATTTTAAAGTTTTTTTTGTTTTTTTTTTTGTTTTTTTTTTCTAATTTTAAAGTTGTTCATGCAGCAGTGAGTTGTGTCTTTGTTAGACAAGATCTCAGACTTCTGTGCTGACATGGACTTACAATGACAAGAATGAAATTTACAGCTTCACTTTATTTCAAAGTCCTCTTTTGTATATTTCTTTTTATGTCCAGTGATAACAAATTTGTGACTTAACTCCTTTTGAGCAAGGTATAGTAACATATTTTCATAGACAAAATCTTAAATATATATGCTGCAACTGGCTTATACTTCATCTATCCAAAAGATCAATTGTTTTAGAATATAATTTTCTGACTTTAGGTTTATATTTAGGAAAAGGAGAAGAGATTCCAATGAAGATGACAACAACCATTTGCCACATTCCAAGAGGAGTAAGATAAACCTTGGTTTTCGCGAGTCTCGGGATGCAGAGGTAGGAAATATGGTCAGATAACCTCTCTAGTTTACTCATTGCCTTCACTAAGTCCTTACATTTCACCTCTGTGATGAAGAGTATCATACCATGAAGTCATGATCTTCGTATTTTTATTTGATTGCAGTGTTTTTTGTGGCAGAAGTCTTATGCATGATACCAATATAGTAGAAAAGAGGGAAAGGAAACACACAAAGATTTTGTTGAAGAAAAAAATAGAGGAATTTTTACTTTTTTTCCTTCATAAGAAGAGATTAATAATTGTATTTCCCTTATTTTTAGAAGGAAAATATAGTTTGAAGTATGTAATAATATGCTATTAGCTAGAAGGCAATTCTTGACTTCTTATTGAAAACAGTGAAAATCAAATTGAGGGGAAGTGTCAAGATAGTTTGCAAAGCTGCAGTGATACTTGGATTGTATAGCTAGAATTTTAATTTGAAGAAACACCCTAAATGACTTGTTTCCATTAGCACAGCATTGCTTTGCTTGAGGTATAACTTACTGTAAGAGCACTAGAGGAGCTTTGTAAAGTTTTTCTGGAGGAATTTGATTAGTTAATAAATAATGCTAATGTTCCCTTTCATGAGGAACAAGCAAAGACAATGTCAGTTCATATCCTCTCCCTAGCATCTTAAAAGGGTAATTATGTGTCAAGATTCCGGATAATCACTTGGGTGAGTAAAAGGGACAAACTTTTCCAAAGATGGTATAATCAGTAGTATACACTTTAAGAGCCTTTGTTTACAGAGCCTATTAACCATCAGAAGCAATTTGAAATTGCAACAGAATATTATATTCTCACTTCCTTAATGAAGATAAACACGTCCACATGTGTAGGTGATGGTGACTTGTAAATTTCTCAGTTTATGGTTGGTTCCTTTGTTCAATTTCCATTTACTCAGTTCAAACAAGGTGAGGTTCCATAGATTTTGACACTTACATAGACTCTATCATCAACTGAAAATTTTTTTAGCTAGAAATCAACTAAGAACTCAGTCTGTGGTCCAGTTTCATCTTATGAGGAAGACTAAGTTGCAAAAAGCATAGAATATTTACCTCACTGTGCAGGGTGGTTAATGCATGAACACCATTGCCTTTGCTGATTGGGAACCTGTAATTCAACAGCCAGATGAATTTGACACCATGTAGTTGAAAAAATTCCACTTTGCCTCAGTGGTAGGAGGGAACATGGGCATGTCAGTGAAAAACAAGTTGCAACATTGGGAACACATACTTTAAGGGCTCTGGTGGGCTTGCTAAGGATTATTGGCTGTCGTTCATCTAGTTTCCGCAGGTGCCTTTGAATAGACATCATTGTCACTATTCTTGGGTTGCAGAGTGTATTAAGGACAAACTGTGTTTTTCTGTTGCACTTGACATAAATGAGTAGTTCTGAGATACCCGGGGATGGACCTGAGAATGCTGAGCAACATTTGTACTGAATGAGTCTTTCTCTCGGTCTTGAAGCATTTTGAAGTCTTTGGCGAAAGAATATGCTCTTTTTTCTGAAGTTGAGCGCAGTCAGGCAAATGCCCTATAGTTACATGCCAGTCTCTACTGTCAGAATGATCCAGCATCAAGGAAAAAATATTCCTCCCTATGGCTCTCACAGTATAACAGTTCATGAAATGAGATACCTCTCATGAACTACATTCACAAAGGCAAAGCTTAACAAGGGTCAGGGAGTACAATATGTTCTCTGTTAACAAAGAGCATTACTGGCCTAGAAAATGCTACCATAGGTGAGTTTTTATATATTTTTACTGGCTTAAAGAAGCCTAAACACTTCCTAAAACCTCGTTATGTCGTAACAGTTCATTTGAAGTCTTCCTTTTGATGTGAATATTAACTAAAACCAAAAGATTTCTTTTTATGGCCTTGTAGCATTGCGTACTTCACTAATTTACAAAAAAAATTTATGTTTCACAGAAATAATAATTTTTGTAGCGGAATGAGGAAGACATGGTATCTCCAATGTAAAATGTCTTGAACTAAACACACACGCACACACACACAAACACACACACACACACACACACACTTTTCCAACCAATTATTGGTGCTGGGATTATTATGTTAAAGGAAATGTTTTAAAATTACTTAAAAAACTCTACACACTGATGTAAACCTCAACAGATAGCAAGGACACTTTTCTATATCAGCACAAATACAACTATACATCATTATTGTTAATGGGTCAGAAAATTCCATTGCATGTGTGCTTGCAGTACAGTTTAACCACTTGCCTGTTTGTTTTTAAATGTTCAGTTGCTTCTGATTTTCAGCTATTAAAATACTGATATCATATATAAGGTGTCAGTGACTATTTTTATTTATGTCTCTATATGGTGGAGTTTGGAAAGCTGCCTCCATCACAAATTGGAGGTAGACATATTTTTTCTTTGTAACGATTTTACAGAATTCCCCGTATCCTGTGAATTTTAATGTGCTTTTCCCTTTTTACATGGTAGGGTCAGCTTCCTTTTCACATGACAGATGCTAACGTGTAAAACCAGTATGCTGCCCTTTAAGATGAATATTTGGTTTATCAAAAATGATTTCTGGTTCTTACCTGATTTTTCAGACAGTACCTGCACCAAAAAATAATGAGAGCCAACTAAAGGGAACCAAAGTATGTGTGTGGTGGGCTTCCTAAGCAATGTAATAGCCCCCTTAATATTTGAGTATCCATCACTAAACCACATTTTGACAAGGGAAGTTCCAGATTTTTACCTTCAGGACTAGGAAATTTTCTCATACTATCTTCATTCCGAATTGCTTTTCACATCTAGACTTTAAGTCAGTTTTGTAGCTATTGTTGATTGCTCCCACATTTGGCTTCACTTGGCCCTCTTTATCCTTTCATGGACAGTTCTTTCAATATGTGGCTACAGTTGCATAAAGGTGAATATAGGTAATCTATTGACACTTGTACGCAACCTAGTGCATAACCGAAGTTGAGCAGTATCAAATGACCAATGGATCATGAGTTTCCTTGCTTTGGGTCCTCCTAAAGTTACCCTTTGATAAAGAATCCCTTATAAGAATTTCAATGTGAGCACTATCAAATATTACATTTCAGTAAGGCATTTTGCTGCAGCAATCTGGTCTACGCTGGGCCAGGTCGCTGCCCTGGCACCACCCATGGGAAGCAGCCCACTCCGGTTTTTCCCCACCCATGCACCACTTGTAGGGACCTAGTCCTACCAGCTTGTCACCTTGATCTGCGGGCAAATGAGGACTCAAGACAAACAGATAGTCAGTTTAGGATGCAGGCAGACAGGCGTCTGTTGCCTCTCGTAGGCAGAGGAGCCCTGAACTTTTGACTCATCCTGCTTTTATTTGCTTAGACTCAGGTACAAGAAATTAAAGTAACACAAGATTCATCTGCCTTCTACTAGCCATTCGCACATGCCCAGGTAAACAACCTGATCTCAGCTGTGTTGACTTTTCCATAGAACCAGCAACATGCCATCATCAAGGGGCACAACCTGCTACCTTTCTCCTTTGTGCTCACAGAGGAGGCTGTCTAGGCCTCAGTTCTCCTTAACTGGTCTCCCACATCTTACCATGACCTCTTCGTTTGAGAATCCATCTGGCATTTATGGACCGGATTTCTAGTACATTCTGTAGCACTAATTGAGGCTTTCCCTGGGAAGGTGAGAACTTGCTTCTCTGATGCACGTTAGTGAAATAAATGGTCCAAGGAGGGGCAGAGGCTGTGTGAAGAGATACGGAATTAAATGGCCTGTGCTTGAATCCTCCTGCTGATGCTTCCTGGTTATGTGACTTTGTGGATCTGTTTCTTCATCTGGAAAATGGAGGCCACTCTTCCCAGTGTAATTTATGGGGTCATGTGAGGATAACATGAACTAGCTCAAGTGACTGTACTTTGTACACTGTTAAGCCCAGTGTAGGGTTCGATGCTTCTGTTCTCCAGCTGACTAAGGAAAGCATTATGTATAGTACCACAATACTGACTATCTTTCTGTCTTGCTTTGTGCTTCCAGCCTTCAAGCAATGGCACTGAAAGAAATGCGAACAGCTTTAGCAGCCTGGAGAGCGCGGGTGGACCAGACCACAGCATGGGCCAGATTATTGCTGATCTCAATCTGAATACCCCTCAGCACTTCCATGAAGAATATGAAGTTTGCCAAGGTCCATACTCATACATTAACCGGGTTTTGAAGGAGGCTCACTTCTATAGCCTCCAGCAGCGTAGACACCCACCAACATAAATGTCCTAGGAGCTCCTCATTCCAACTTCAACCTTGCTCATAAAAGCAATTGCACACACAAAGACACGCACCTGTGTCATCTTTATGCTGTATTCTAGATAACAGATTGATGGGCAGCTGTTGATTTGGAATTTCACTGCACTGGTATAATTTGAAAGTGGCTTCCATGAAATTTTTAGGGGATTCTTGTCAAGTTGGCTGTCAAATTCATGTTATGACAGTACCATGAGAAATTCTCAGTGGTACATTGAATCCAATGTGTGTCCAATTCAGGTTTGTTTCTCATTTGTCAGGTAGAATCTCTACTTCAAGACAGTTTTTTTTTTTTATAAAAAATGTGGCTGTTTCCTCTTATAAGTTGAAATGCCTAGTGAAGAATATTTCATTTTCATTTTATAAAAAAATTCCAATCAAGTGCAAAAAGGAACTCCAACCTTAACTTAGGATTTCAAAGTGTGTAATCCTTGGTTCCGTCTTACACCGATGTGAACTGCCGTGCTGCTGCTGCTCAGACGAGATGTTCTACTGAAATTGCTCTCTATTTTTTGTGGCCAGAGAGAGAAACAGGATGACACTGAAAACCTGTCATTACTAACATTCTCAGCTCTTCATCTTTCTGAGGAGAATATTTCTAAAGTTCTTGTATACTCAGGTACCCTCTGTATTCTTAATCCTCCAGAATGTGCACTTCAAGCTCAGTAGAACATACTACACATTCAATTAGAAGAGAAGCGTGTAATAATGTTTTGGCCTAAACACAAACCTAGGACGTTGGCAGGATTGTCTTCTGATTTTTAATTGCTTCTACTGTGTCTACAGTTAATGTTGATAAAGTGGTAGCCACTTGAACTGATCTCTAACAACAAAAAAAGTGAAAATGTGTAGGACAACTGGACACTTTATGCTACATGAGTCCTTTCACTGGGATTGAGAGGGCCAACTTCCATCATTAAGATTTCGAGGATTTGCAGGCTGTGGTGGCACATGCCTGTAATTCCAGCCCTCGGGAGGCCGAGGCAGGAAGATTTTAGTGAGTTCAAGGCCAGCCTGTGTTACAAAGTGAGACCCTGTCTCAAGACAAACGAGCAAACAAGCACACAGAGATTTCAGGGATTAGAGTGGTTTACAAAAAATGAGCTGACATACCATTAGAAGAAAGAGGCAGTACTATTTTCTCAGACATGGAAATGCCCTGGAGTTTAAATTGTGTTCAAAACATTGGTATGATGACTTCATAGATGTCTCTGCTTCCTCGGTGGTGACCTTATTATGGGTGTGATTTTTTAAATCAGACACCTGTAGTAGAACTTTAGTGTTACAGTGTGTTATGGCATCTGTCTTGGTACCCACCTCCTGAACCTCTTGAAGTCATTCATAGGGCTTTCTAGTGGTGGCTAGATTTAGGCTGTGTAATGTGGGGATCAAGTATGTGGTGCTGGGGTTGATACCTTGTGTGATGCTAGGATTAAGTGTGCCCCATTCTGGGTATGAACGATGCCTGCCCTAAGGCTGGTTACCCTGGGTAGAACACAGCGACAGCAGGAGGGTGCCTATTCGTTTCTTGTTGCTTTGCTTTTCACTGGTCTCTTGCTGCCTTGCTGCTTCTGTCTCTTTCTCCTCTGCGATGACCCCTTGTCACGGCACCCTGCCATGGTGGCAGCTGCTTATGGAGTGAAACCTCTACCAATTGTGAGCTACAATAAACCTTTCCTCCTTTAACTTTAGGACTCGAGTATTTTTGCCTCAGCAATGAGAAAAGTAACTAAGACGCTGTGGAACATTTACAGCAATACTGACCTCAAAGTTAGGAGCGGGCACAAGTCTATTCTTTCCCAATTAGTGTTATGCGCAAGAACATTTTTCCCCATGTCTGGTGTTTCCAAAGTTGGAAAACCAGAAGATTGAAAAGAAGACATTTGAATTCTTGAGGGTTTCATGGCAGGGAAAAGAGGAAGAATATGAGGCTACCTTATTCTCTGCAGCAGTATGGTGAACAACCACATAATAAAAAGGGAGAGGTGTTTGTACTCTGAAACCACATGTGTGTAATATGACCTGGGAATACACAGGAACAATCCTATAGGCTTAAATACATGGTATAGCATTAAAACAATGTACACCATGTGGAAGAAAACTTGACAAAAATTTTCTGTCATTTGCAACCCATCCAGAGACATGAAACCATAAATATGAAGAAGCGTCATGTTTTGTAATACAACTACAGTCTTGGTCCAGGGGGAGCACAGTGAATCTCTTTTCCTAGTAAGTTCAGTAGGCCATCTCCATCCCATCCTCACAATTTCTTTAAACCTGCCTATACCAGCCTCAGTCCTTTGGTCTTAAAATTAAGCTCTATTTAATAGCAGGGAAGGAAGCTAGCCCTTCCAAACAATCTCTGCTGTGAAGTAAAAGTGTTTGGTAAGACCACCACATGAAAGAAGAGGCTTCTCTGGAGATTTTGCAAACTTAGGAATCTGAAGAAGGGGAGCCACTTTAGATCAAAAGATGAAGTTGGACCCTGTTTTACGAGTGCCTTAAAGAAATGAGAATACAAAGCATGTGCCCAATGCTTCACCAAAGATGAGCTGGGGATGGTACTTGGGGAGAAAGGACCGGCCCTTAAAGAGAAACCTACCATGTGCCACAATGTATGTGAGGTCCTAACAGTAATCTTGAGACAGTTATGATGTGGGTTCTCCAATACACAGGCTAGGAGAGGAAGGCTGGCAGGAATTTGTCCCCATGACCACGACTGATCCTGATAACATTCACAGGGCTTAATGATTTGGTGAAATTATATGCTGAGTGGGCAGCAGTGCCACAGCTGAGAGCCAGACATTTTACACTTTGAACCAGGGACCCTTTCCGACATGATG